>JADRCH010000133.1:5652103-5757103 GCA_019843965.1 Rhynchomys soricoides | reverse complement strand
AGCTGGTGTAGAACCCTGCTGGGAACATGCGCAAGGGCAGTCTTCTCAATGGCATTGGGCAGGTGATAAGGATAAATAGAGGGGAGCCCAGTGTCCTGGCTTCCACCCTGGAGCTGGTGGAAGGAGGCTCCAGTAAGGTATGAGGGGAATGCACCTACATTCAGATCAGAGAAGGGATTACCCTAGTGCATACAATCAGCAACCCCATCTTTTAGAGGTCCCCTACCTGACACCTGCATACATGGTCTAGGGAGACTTTTGTCCAGGCCTACTTCCCTTCCTCACTCTGGAGGGTGGGCAGGCTGTATGATTCACTTGCTGGCCCTGTGCCTTTTCACTGAGTCACAGTGCAATCGATCCCTCCTTGAGCCAGGTGGCTGCTCTCCTGTGTCCCAAGTCAGGACTACTGATCCAGATTGAATCCAAACTGTAGCTGGGGAGAGCTGGCTAGAGTGAGTCCATCCTGGATGGTGGCTCTGAACCTTTTAATAAGGCGCTCCCGACAATCTGTCTTTTGGAGAAAGTGGGTCTGGTCCCCACTGACCTGATTAAACTTCCTTTTTGGCTTTTATCAGTACCACTGTGAATTAACGAAAGGCATGATCTTGTCTGAGGACTCTCCACAAAGAGACACTCGGTCTTTGTGTTTCTGGATTAAGGCTTGGAGGAGCTGAGGGAAGGGCAATCCCCACATCATCCAAGGGGCATGCCTGTTCTTGGGGCTTACTTAGTCCTTCCTATGTCATCATTCCAAAAGGAACTAAAGAAATCCCTGGTATTGGGGATCAATCCCTGAATTCCGCCAGTCTGTGGTAAAGAGCAGAGTGAGGCTCAGTTCTCCCAATAGCAGGTCTAAGGTGGAGCCTATAGGCCTCTGGAGCAGCAATGACATGTGCAGTAGAGCACAATGACTGTCATGAACGAATGAGGAAGTTGCTTTTGCTTCTGTGACAAATGTGTGAACACTGATCTCTAAATGGGTATGCAATTGTTCTGTTCTAGAGTCTAAGGAAAAGATAAGGCTCTGGGCCATAATCCATTATAATCCCTGTCCCCATTAGCTGGGAGTACCTGACTAGGGTGCTGGGCTTGAAGCTATACGCCTGCTCCCAGTTCTCAGAGTCACTGCTCTGTTTCACACCCGCCCATTCAGGCCATACCCTCTCAGAGACAGTAACCTCTTTGTCTCACCGAAAACAACAAAGAGAAGGCCTGAGTCCTGAAGAAACTCACTGGGGGCTCCTAGGTCACTGAGGCCCCCTTGGACCTCAGTTACTTATTTTATGTCCTTCATCCTTGATCTGATGGCTTATGGCATGAAGAAGGAAGAGAAAGAAACTGGTTCCTAGGTATTGTGCAGTAAACACACTCCTCAGTCACCAACTTGTCCCCTGTTGCTGACGTGTCCCTTGCCCTGTCCTGCTCCTGACCCCAGAGCAGCCCTGAGAACACAGAGACCAACCCAGCTGGTACATTCTTCCTCTTCCTCCCCATTAGTTCTTCCAATCACACTTAACAGCCTCCTGGCTTTTGGCCGCAGCACGGTATATAATAACCTGCAATTATTGTCCACTTAAACTGTCCCCAGGGCCTTGTCTGTTGCGCTGCCTGGCTTGTACCGCTGGCCTGCTGATTTTCCTGTCAGAGTCAAAGCCAGTGGGAAGAAAGTCCCTGACAGGGCCAAACTGACAGCCTGTTTGGCAGCGCACCACCACTGTGCCTGCAGCTTCCTTAGAGATAGGACCACTGAGAAGACTACCTCCAGACAGTCTTATCTAGCCTGGAACCCCGTGCTTTTGGGCTATTCACTGCCTTTCTCATCTAGTCCCTGATCCTCTATATCCAATGCCATCCTTTTAGCCTCAGTACCTTTGTTTACCCAGTGTATGCCAGCCTTTTATAAGCTATATTCTTCCTCTCTCCTTTCAATGAAGGCAGTGGCAACTTACACACAGGAATGTTGCAGAGTAGAAAGGCTTGTTGTCTTTTAAAGGCTACAGAAACAAGAAGTGGCAGACCATATTCAAAACCCGCTTATTTAAGCCTTTGTTGGGTAACTTTCTTTCATAGTAACAAGTGGTTTTGCTCCAGCCTCCTTCCAGCCTCAGGAAAGCTGTCTCTATCACTGCAATGATAGCTGCCCAGCCATTTGATTCCTGAAGCATCTCTGCATGCAGATACATTGCTATCACTACTTATGACTCCTCCTTCTTAATGTTGTCTGCTTGCATTGGTGTGAGCATCCCTGGAGCCCAACGTTCACTGCCTCTGACGGCAATGTCAGTCGTCTGTGGTCAACCAGAGGACCACGTCCATGTGATGATGGTGAGAATAAAAGACTTCTAGGATGTAGAAAAACACACGTGTCTTTGCACCACCACTGGGGGATTGCAGAATCTGAGGGCACCCGTTTTTGCCTCACCCCATATCTAATATCCAATTGACCGGAGACAGAAAGAGTGGATTCTGAGGCTCCCTGGTGGGACTATTGATTGTGGTGTGGTGGTGTTTGTGGTGGAGGTGTGTGTACACTCACAAGTCCAGAACACAGGGGTGGTGATGTTTGTAGGAAGTGGAGACCATAAGGTTGTGATAGGTAGAGTCTCCTGACTTCCAGGTCAGGGACAGCCAGGGGCTGGCAGCAGAGTGAGACTCTGAAAGCTCTGTGCGGGGGAAAGTATTCCAGGCCCCTGTTTCACCGGCAATCCCTGTGTAGGGAGAAACAGAGACTCTGGGTCATTTTTGGTGAGTTTACGTTATGTCCAGCTTCAGGCCAGCCCCCCAGCAATGACTTGAGAACTCTCTTGTGGCTTAGGGAGTTCAAGTCTCGCTTTGCAAAGGCTTCTAAACAAGCAGCTTTGCTGGAGAGTAGTTTGGGCCCAAGGCCTTCTCTGGTCCATACTATTTTACAGGTTAAGTTCAAGGCTGACCTAAAGGCAAACTGCCAAGTTGTTGTTGGGACCTTCTGTCTTCTGTGTCACTAGAGTAGCACAGGGCAGGTAGGGGGCCTGTCTTCTCAAGGTGCCAGAGACAGTGCCCACCCTCTTGCCCCTGACTCCCCTTTTTCTGCTTTTAGGCTATATATAAATAGCCTGCTGGTTGGCTCTTGGCCTTTAGAACTGAATCAAGGCTCTTCAGGAAAGGGATGGAAAAAGATTCCCTAATAGGGACAGCTACCAGAACAAATGCCTGAGAGAATGGTAGTCACACATCGATCTTCATTTCCTTCAGCTTTAGTCTCCTCTCCCTCTTACCTATGCCCAGGCAAAAGACTTCCCACTTGCTGCTTTAGGGCAACTGCTAAGGTTTGAGTATGCTGGTATGCTCATGCAGGCTTACATGTTCAAACACTTGATCTCCAGCTGCTGACACTGGCCTGAGATGTTGGGGAATGTTTGGGACGTGGGTCTAGTTGGAGGAAGTGAGTTGGGAGTTGGTAGGGAGGACCATTGGCTTTCTAGCCAGTCTGCTTCCTGTTCTGTTCAGACATGAGCAAGTAGCCCTATGCTCTGATGCTACGACCACAACACACACGCATGCATGCATGCATGCACGCACGGTCTCGTCTTCCTGCCTATACTGGAAACACCAAAGGCACAAAACAAAATGAAAACTAAACAACAACCCCCCTCTTTCCCTTAAGTTGCTGATTGCTAGGTACTTTGCCATAGCATACAGAAAAGTATCTAACACTCAACCTCTTTTGCTGTCATCCGATTTGCTGTGAACAAACTCTACCTAAAGAGGTTTCATGCCCACAGCCTAGCTGGCCTCTGTGGTATGGGAAGCTTCTTTTTTTCATGTGTGGATAGGGATCATGGGATATCCTGCAGCCTTGATGGGTTCTATGAGAGGTGGCAACCACTTTCTCCATGATCTCCATTCTAGTCTATAGTCCCTAGGTACCATGTAGCCACCATGCTCACAGGTGACCTCTGGGTTTAAGTGGCTGTGACATCTACCTACAATCTCTTCAGAGAGGCCCTCTCCCTTTCTTCTAGGTATCCTGTCCTGACTCTGTCTTCCTGGTTTCCTCTTCAAAATGGCAACCAGATAGTCTCTGAAATTCCTCCCACCTAGGCAGAGAGGATGGATGGAGAGATACTTGGGGATAGAGCTTAAGTCTAGCTTTTTGCCTAAGCTCACTGTTCTTTGGCACCTCCATGAAACCTAGGCTGCTCACAGCCACCCCACAGGAAGGAGAGCTCACTCTACAGCTTTGAGCTTCCTCTGGATCAGCCCCTTCCTTTTCCCACACTGACTATGCATAGCTCTTCATGGTCCCTTCTGAAATAGAAGAATGAGGCTGCCCGGTGTGTAGCTCTTTACCTGACCTTTTATTTAGATCAGGACAGCTTCTGAATGTCTTTCCCCAATGTAAAGGACACTGGAGAACAGTCCTATAGTATTATGTGGGTGCAGCTCCAGCTGGGGGCATGGAATAGACTACTGGGAGACTTGAAAACCAGTGCCTTGGAGAGTCTTGTGGTATATCAGAGTTGTCAGTCTGCTTAAAAATATACATCAAAAACATTTCAAGGTAGCTAGTACAGCAAATCTTGATCATCTTAATCATCTTTAATGATGACATTTGCCATCTTAAAGCAATTCATAGGTTTACTTCATCACCCAATACCACAAGAGGGGACTGAGTATGGGTGTGGCTGGCAGGCTCTTTGTGTATATGCTATGGCACTTAGAGATATGTGCTGCAGAGCCATACTTACCTCTTCTGTGTTTACAGGTTGCTTGTCTGTGATCGGCAGGGACGCATGTGTATATGTGTCTACATACATCTTCATTGGGGCTTATTGTATTTTCTTTGTGTTGCTAATGCTTTTGACCTCTGGGGGTGCTCTATAGATATGGATACACAATTTGAGAATCAGGATTTTCAATCTGAAAGGCACCCTAGGCATCTTCTAATCTTCTTTTCTCATTTGGCAATTAGCAGCCAGAGAAACTAAGTGATTTGCGTGGGGTCAGATATATCAGTCAATCAATCAATCAATCAATCAGTCAATCAATCCTTCTCTTCTAGTGTACTCATTTACTTACCAGTCTGTCTGTCTCTTTTCCACTCCATCCTTGTCTGTGTCCTCGGTCAGAGCTGATCCTGACAGGCAGTGGGGATGCTGCTTTCAGGAAGGCTTTTAGAAGTTGCACAGAACCATGGAGCTGGGGGACTCAGCAAGTGCCAGTCTTTCCTACAAGTCTGGAGCCCAAGAGTGCAATGCTTTCTTCTTTGGGTGGAGCAAGGATGAAGAAGGGAGAGGCCTGGTTCCATTGTCACAAAACCTGTTTTCAGCCTGCTTCTTCTTTCCTGGGTCCTTCTTTCCTTCTAGGAGCTTGATCAACTCAAGGGGAAGGAAGGAGGTGGCCCAGTGGCATCTTCCTTTCAGCATCCCTTCCTCCAACTCTAGTCATTTAGACTTTGCTTCAAATATCCTTTTAGGACAAGAATACAGGCTATTTGTCTTGCATCTCAAAGGCACAACAAAACCCTCTCTCTAATCCTGCTCTGCTGATGCTGGAGTTTGGCACTCAATTCTAAATGACAGAGTAGAAGTAACTGACTTATCTCATTTTCCATGGAGGTATAGAGTCCTGGGTTTGGAATGACCTCAGCAGTCTCTCCTTTACTCCCACACTCACTGGAGAAATCTCTTGTCCACAGTCCAGAAGGTTCTCCAGTATGTTCAGTTACCTTTGGCAGAAGGGAGCTCATCTCTTCATATGGCAGCCACCTGTTTCAAGAAATCTGAATTTCTTCCCCTAGAGACAATCCCTTGTCTCACTCCTTTTCTTTGCCATAGAATTGGAAAGAGGCAGCTGCTTTTGCTTGCTCTCTGTAATTTGGTCCCTTTGGTTTGTAATACTACTAGAGTTGTTTCCCCAACCCTCTGTCCACTTCACCAGAGTTATTCTTTTTAAACTCACCAGTGGCTTCTTTATAGCTCTAGTAGCCATCTCTAGTCTTCCTCTGAATGCTGTTAGCCACTTCCTCTTTGTAGGAGTCTCCTCTTCCAAGAAAATAGTTCACTTTGTTCGCCTGCCACTTCCCACAGTGTTTTCATTGGAAAACCTTTTTCCCCCACAGTTCTCAAATATTGGGGCTACCCTGGTTCTGCCCTTGAACTTTTCTTCTTTTCAGACTTTACCTGCTAACATAGGGGGTAATCCTCTATATCCTGATGGTCTGAATGAGCATGTCAAATCTGTCTCCTCTTTCTCACAACTTATAGAATTCTTCATGAGAAGAAACTCAGTCTCATCTATGAAAGAAAACCTTTCTTGCACTATTAGTCCCCCTGTGTGTGTGTGTGTGTATGTGTGTTTGTATGTGTGTGTGTGTGTGAGAGAGAGAGAGAGAGAAAAAGAAAGAGGGAGAGAGAGAGAAAAAGAGAGATATGCATATTTGTATGAGTGTTCATATATGTATGGACATGCATGAATGTATGTGTGTGAGTGTGCTTGAATACACATATGTGTATGTTTGTACGTCTAGAGTGACAGGGCCTCTTGATGAATCTGGAACTTAGCAGTTCCAGCTAATCCGAATAGCCAGTTTGCTATAGGCACAGAGTCTGTGCCTCCTGAGTGCTGAGATTATAGGTGGCTGCCACATCCACAAGGCTTTCTGGGCATCAGAATTTAGCTCCTTAAACTTGCATGGCCAGTACTTTGTCTACTGAGTCATCTCCCCAATAACTGAACTCCTTGTTTTGAGGAGTGGTCCTATCATCTAAAGCAGAACAAGGACTTTCCTGGCCACATCCTTTCTCTCATTTTAGAGCCAATCTCACTGACACCTGCAAGCTCCATCCCAACTTTATCTTTCTCCCACTAGCCTTCATTCTGCTCCACTGGGTTGCCAGTCTGCTGAATGGTCTCTTTACTCTTGACCCAACTGTATCTGACCCACACACACCTGGTTCTGGGCACAGAATGGAATTTCTAAAACAGTCTGGCCTTCCTGCTTTATCTTCAACAGCTTTCAGAGGCTCCTTGTCTCCAAGACAGAGCTCACTTTCACCCACTTGTATGTCTTATGACCAGATAGGTCCCATTTGCCTTTCCTTTTGGACCTTTCTTCATCTCCCATTATCTTTTCTTTGTTCTGGATAAGGAATGTGCTTTATGCTTTATATTGCTCATTTTTGGCTCCCATTGGTTTATAAATATCCCACACACCTTCCAGGAACCTTCTTTGGTAGTTAACTGGCATTCAGTAGTCACCTCTCTGCTGATATCAAGGCTTCAGGGAGGTGTCTCTTGTCTGTCCACACAGGGAAGAGCTATGTAGCCTTTGGGTGCCATGAGGAAATCTGCTCTTACCAAACATTTACATAATTGTACTTGCTAATTGTTTGCTGCTAATTCCTTTCTTTACTCCAGTAGACCCCAAGCTCCTTGAAAGGCAGGTTTCTGCTTCCTTTCTTGCTCAGGTCTGAATACCTAGTGCCTGACACTGGTGTGCTCAGGCAATACTCACTGACTAATTAAATGACTGAAGAATGCCTAGATGTCAGAGCCAGTGGGATCTTGATTATGTAAGATAGTATTGGAGTGTTGAAGGTTGTCCCCAATATGGTAATGACCCAATTGATGGCTTAGGTTTAAGAAGGTTGGCAGAGGAGCTGCATGCAGAATGGAGTAGGCATGAAGCTAGCTATCAGGGACTAGGGCTGAGGTGCATTTTCCACTCCCATCCCATATGCTTCCCATGGAGTCCAGGAGATAGAGGCAATTCATGCATAATTGAAAGCAAACCAAATCCAAGAGTGGGTTTATAATAAGCTTGTCGTGAAACTGTGAAATGACCTCACCCTACTTTGGGGAGGCAATCATCCACTCCGTTTTCTAAACCCGTTCTGATTGCTTTTTTCGGTTGTCATCCACCTCCTACAAAGGCCGAGTGCAGAAGAGGATGGTGGTCTCTGTTTGGGATGATACTCCTATCTGTTTGGAAGTTACCTTATTATTACCATTAATCTCCGAACTACATTAATCTCTGATGATTTGTCTGGAGGTTTTGACCCCTGGGAAGAAGAAAATTACAGCTGGAAGAGTCCAAAAATGGACAGGGTTTTTAAAAGTTCAGACTGGCTAAATTGGTAGCTTATCCAACTCTAATTTCTAGGCTAGGAACAAAGAGCATCCTTACATGGCTCTGTCTCTCCTGACCCATGCTCTCCAGCACAGTGATAAGCAGGGGTGTGCTGTTTTGCTCTTTGTTATACTGGGTTCTGCCCCATCTCTCTAAAGAAATCTTATAAATCATTGATGAGAATATTTCTATTTTTGTCTTAAATATCCCAGCCAAGAAAGCCTCATGAACACTTTCCAAATCAAAAGCTGGCATTGCGTGATGCTTCCTCATTGATGGCAGGCTCATTTCATTGTCCCCCCCACCCCCCACTTTAGGCTCTGCTGTTGGTGGCAACAACGCCAAGACTGAGCCTGATGGTGTGGAGGCAGGGCTGATTCTGATGCTGAACTCTGCATGGCCTCTCCTTCCCCCTCTGTCTGTCATGTACTCCTCTTCCTATCTGAAATGATAACTGATGTTTGTGTTCGGAAGACTTGTTCCTACCAGCTCTCTGCCTCTGCCACCCCCACCCCACACTGTGCATAGACAGTCAACTCAGCAGACTACCAACCTGTACATACAAGGTTCAGTGGAAAATCACCCTACTACATGGCACAGGCCAAATGACATTTGGTCATAAAGACCATGGTCCCACTTGTTCCCTGCTCTATCGCCATTAGCAAGGGGAGGTGACTGGCACATTACAAACAATCCGTTGCTTCAGTGAGTGAATGAGTGAAAAAGAAGGTCTTAAGGGATTTAAAACATTGCGTACCTGTTGGGTCTCGTCCATTCCCAAAGTCCTCTAGATTTACTACCCAAAGGTGATTCAACACAGAGCTTTCCCGAGACTTAAAAAGTATGCCCTATTGAGAAGGTAAGATGAAGCAAATGCCTTTTTCCTGATGATTTCCAACTTGTTGGGTTTGTCTCTCAATTTGGATTCTCAGCTTTCATACTACTTGATATTACCCGTCCTTTGCTTATGAATTGTTTACTTTAGTATGAACTCTCTAATCCAAGTAAGTCTTGTTTTCCAGACCAGAATAGAAATACATGGAGGAAAAAAAAAGTGTCCATTAAATTTGTAGTCAAATGTGCAGACTCCATTCAGCAGGCATTTAACTCAGAGTTTTTTAACTAGTTCACTGAAAGACCAGGGCTTGATTCTGAGACTATTTTCATTCTGAATCTTTTAATTTTTACATTTATTTATTTAATATATGCATTCGCTACCATGAATCTGTGGAGCTCAGAGGACAACTTGATGGGCTTAATTCTCTCCTTCTACTGTATGGGTCCTAGCTATTGAATTTAGGCTGTCAGGCTCTGTGGCAAATGCCTTTACTCTTGGAGTCATTTGGTAGGCTCCTGCTTTTATTTATTCATTTTTTAATATTACAAGTTAGAATCTGTGTACAAGAAGTAACAAACAGCATATTAACAACATTTCTTTATAAAGATCATGGTTTGTATAACCTTCTCTGATAGCACAAAGTGTTATGGATTTACATACCATAATTGCATAGGTACACAGCAGAAAAATGTTAGATAAATCAAAATTATCCAGGAGACTGGGCAGTTTTTATTATGTCTTTGTAATAATTAGATTCTTTAGAGAATTCATTCTTCGGTATTTTGATGACTGTGGAGATGTGTACACTGTCATAACTTACGTGCCAATGGGTAGTGAGAATGGAAAATGGTGGAGCTGCCCACTAGTTCTGAACTGCCTGGGTTGAAGCTCATTGTGACCATAAGTGCCATACTGTCTGCACCAAGGAGCAGACAGTGCCAAGGGAGGTGTATGTAAGCCTTTAGTTCAAGTCCAAATACAAACCCCTGAATACACTTTGCTCTCAGGTGATTGGTTCCCCTCTGAGAACGACTCTCACCTCCGGCAGAAGGTGGCATTTGGACCAAGTGTTGAAGGAAAAGGCTGATCTTACAAGCCAGAATTGTGCCTGATACCTAAAAAGTGTTCAGCAAATGCTGCTGGCAACCTAAGAAGAAACTTGTGTTCCCGGCAGACGGGAAGACCGAGATAGGGGAAGCGGGAGGACCAAGCTCATTTGGGATGTGGTGAGTCATATTTTGGGAGTTCATCACAAGCCTGGGGTGTCTGAGCCAGTATCTGAGGACAGATCTGGTTGTCTGGATGGTGGCTGAGTGTGAAAGTCCTTGAATTGAGCTGAGGATTTTAGACTTTAATCAGCAGGCAGTGGAAATCCCTGAACATGTTGGAGCAAAGAAGAGGCATGATCCAATGTTGGTGAAAGGCTCTGTGGAGTGGTAAGGGCTGGGAGCAGAGCAAGCTTCGTGATTGTGAGTAGCAGTTATGAACCACACGAGTGGCACAGTAGCAGTTAGTGGCAGAGGGGCTTTGTGAAGACGGAATGTGCAGTTCTGGGGGCTCCCTTCATCATGTTTTTTTTCCTCCACTTCTTCTTGCCGCCTTCTGTCAATCTATGTTCCATAATAACAGCCCCACCAGGGGGTCTGGCACCTACAACTCCCTCCAGAGGACACTCTCATTCAGAGACAGGATTGACTTGAGGCTGAAGTGTGTAGATGAATTTGTTAAGATTTTTATTTATTTATAAGTTCTTACTTGATGTCTTCCTACGGTCCAAAATGATTTGAGTTATGCAGTGTGATTGTATGTAAATGTGTTTCCCCACTCAGTGGGCCTACAATTTAATAGGCAGCAAGGAGAACGGCTATAGAATAGAGGACCTGGATTTGAGTCTGACTCATCTTCGTGATACAGGGCAACAGGCAGTTTCTTGTCTGCCTCAAGCTTCAGAGTCCATACCCGTGGAGCTGGTGTGAACATAGCCTACTTGTGATTTTATTGTCTGGGTTAAATAAGATCACACCTGCTGAGTGCTTGGTATAGCACCCCAAGCACCAGAGGCAGCCAAGCAGTCAATCAATACTACTATTGCTATTAGTGCTTCTTCAGGCATTAGTGATTGGGCTGGAAACCCTACCCTTCCTAAGCCCTTGTCAGTTCAGCCTGACTGTGGCCACTTGAATTTCTCTCAAGGCATGTCTTCTTGTCTGTTTTCTAGTGTTCTTTCCTTCAAATCCTGACCACCTTATAAGCTGATGTAGAGAGTATCAGTACTTTCATTTACACCTGAAACAAATTCATTCCCTTTCCCCTATAAAGATCTGAAAGACAATCCAAGGCCTGACCTCTGCCCTCAGGGAATTCCCCTGGGGAGGAGGAGGCAGAGTACACTAGAGGCAAGCTAGGACAATGAGGCAATGCTATGAGGTACTAAGGATAGGCATGTGCCCATTGGGAGCAACAGCCTTGTCAGGATAGTAGAGTGATGGGAACGGACTCCCTGGACTCTCTCTGGGCACCTCCCTGACAACTTCCCTGTCATCCTCAGCCAAGAGAAGGAGAGGTGACACTTTGAACCTATGGAGTCAGGAAATCTCTGACATTGAATACTGTTCTTCAAAGGAAACACTAATAATAATTAAATACTGAATACAAGTGTCTAAGTGTGTGATTGCTATGGAGTCACACCATGGGCATTTGTCCCCACTGAAGAGGACTCTGGAAGTGTTGGGAGACATCCATCATAAGATTTGCGGCTCCAGTGCCTGTCACTGTAAAAATTGGTCATAAATAAGGGCAGAACTTAGACCTGGCTATCCTGAGGGACTCAGAAGTTTAAACCAAGACAAAGTTTAATTTGGAAGTTGCTGCATTCTTAAATACTTTACTGTGTTCCAATAGGGTTGCTTTCTCCAGCTGAGAAACAAAGAGTAGCCACAGCCTTTGAGTCTAGCACTGGAAGGGGCAGATGTGGACTCTGCTCAGGAAACTACTTTTAGAATCAAGGTCTCCTGATGTCAGATCTAATGTCTAAGGAAGATGGAAGCTGACTTTCATTTCTATTATTTCATGCATTGGGTTCCCTGTGCGTGTATGCATGTGTATGTGTGTGTGTGTGTGTGCATGTTCTTGCATGTGTTCCCATTTGTATAGTCATCTATGTGCACAAGTGTGCAGAAAACAGAGGTTGATGTGGATATCTTCTTCAGCTTTTTCTCCTTTCCTGATACATTGAGGCAACATCTCTCTCACTTGAAACCAAAGCTAGTTGATTTGGTTGGCTTAAGGGATCCTTTGCCTCCACCCCCGAAGCACTTGGATTTTTGGATGCACCTTCATACGCGAGAGCTTGTAGTCCTGAGCTGTTCTCTAGGTTTCCTCAGGCTCTTACGATGACTGATTGGTGATGCGATGTGCACTTCAAGGCTTTGCCAGTCACAGCCAAGTTACGGAAACCAAAGGAGTCATGTCCCACCTGTTTTGAGCTTTCATAGTTTTCCACTGTATTTCCAAGTATGCTTGTGAATCAGCAGCTAATGAACTTGGGCAGCAGAACGGTGGGCTGTGTCCTTGAGTAGAATCAGGGAAGCATTAGGTATTAAACAAGGAAAGGCATCAACTCTGACAGGTGGCTTAGTCAATGGTGCTGGAGTCCTGCAGACCTGTCTGGGCTGAGACTTTACAGGAAGATGGGGTAAGCTTGAAGAATAGTCTCTTTTTGAAATTCAGTTGTCTGTTCAGCTATAAATTTCCTAGAAATTTTGCCCCTGTAGGAGGGGAAAAAAGTTGTGGTCTTATTCTTTTTTAAAGCCACCAGGAACGCAAGAGAAAAGGAAACACACATTAGTTTATTTTTAGCACTTGCCTTTCAATAATAATGTTACTTAAAACATTTATGAATGTAAATAGTTATTAATTATAAATTGTGGATAATATATGCATAGTGATGTGAAAGTCTCTGTAGAAAGTAAAGAGAGCTTCATTTTTTAAAAAGCCCATCTTCTTTTTTTTCAGAATTTACATCCATTTTAGAGCCCTAAAGAATTTGCCAGGAGACATGTGAAGGGCCGTTGTCTGAAGCTGCCTAAAAATGCTTCTCCATGTTTCCCATCTAGTCAAATGGTTAAACAATTCTGAGGGTTCTGTCTCTTCATTGCTTATGCTGTCTCTAGCTGTGCTCTAACTAACACCATACTAAGGATTGTATTTTTCTCTCTCCTGACTTAGATTTAAATCTTGCAATCACTGCTGGGAAGTGAGCTGTATCATCTTGAGAAATCAGACCACAGAGACCAGCCTGCAGCTGGCAGCCTGGGTCATCTCTAATCACTTAACCCTTTGTACCAGAGGATGGTGGGGAGCAGTGGATTCATTCTCTAAAATATGCTACTGTGCATTTTATCAAAGAGCTTTGGAGAGTTCAAACAAAATAGAGTGTGCACAGCAAATCCTTGCCTCATAGGTGGACTGGGTGACTATGACTGATTCTATGTATATCTCCATTTGATTCTTTTCCTGTGGTTTTATGCTAATGTTTGTGTGCATAGATGCCTGTGGTATGAATTTGCATGTGTTTTTATTTTATTTCCCTATTCTTCACTCATACAATCAATCCCAACTGCAGTCTGTCCTTCCTCCCCCTTTCCTGGTCCACCTCTATCACCCTTCTCCCCCAAGATCCATTGCCTCTCCATTTCCTTTCAGGAAAAAGTGAGACTATGTAATGCTTCTTTCAGTGCTGATGTGTGACTATTGTGTGCCTATAGAAAATTATTCCCGTGTCATAAAATAAGATCAAGGCTACTCACAGTTGCCACAGAAAATTGTTTGAAGTAACAGCTGAAATGATTTTTCCCTGAACTTATACCTGGGTACCAACACCACCCTAAAAGTACTTGGTTGGCCATGTACTTTTCTTTGGTCAGTGGGATACTACCAAATGGGACTCAGAGACCTAATAAGAAATTGTACGTTGACATTGTCTTCAGTTCCCTAAAAATATTTTATTTTAAAACACTGTGTATATAAATGTGTCTCTCTCTGTGTATGTGTGTATATGTAAGTTCAGGTAGCAGTAGAATCCAGCAGAGGAAATCAGATACCCTGGAGCTGTAGTTACAGACAATTGTGAGCTGTCTCACAAGAGTGCTAGGAACCAAACTTTTATCCTCTGAAAGAGTATCAAATGATTATAATAGCTGAGCCATCTCTCAAGGGACTCTCATGCAGTTTTTAGGACTCTGACAAACCATAAATGTCATTGTACCTGAGCTAGGTATATCCTAGCATTGCCCCAACTAACTCTGTCACCAAAGATGAAAGCCAACAACTGGCAGCTATATGAATGAGGCTATCTTAGACCTAAGCCTCAATCCCATCTAAAGGCTATGTGACAGATATGTGTGAGACAAAAGAATGTCCTTGCTGAGCCTTGCCCACATTTTGATCAGGTATATCCAGGGGTTTGTAATAAATGGCTAGGGTCTCACATCACTCATTTTTTGGAGTGGTTTACCCACACAGACAAATCTAACTAACCAATAAAATTGGTAATGGGAGGGAAGTCTCTCTATCAGAGGAAACAGTGCTGGTGAGAATTTGTGGGCATGAATTATAGGAAGGAATGTAAAGCCATGTGTAAATATTTATAATCCTGGTTGTACCTTATGAGTTAAAAAACAGAAAATGGTTCTATTAATTTTCATGCTGAGGTACGCATACTAATGAGACACGTACACATACAGGTTCACAGTCCAGTGTACTCCACCACTACTCGACTGAAAAATTGAGAAGGAGTTTTTAAAATGTACTTCCTGTTGCTAATAACAGAACACCAGAGGCTGATTAACTTACAGTGAACAGAGATTAGCTTAGGCTCATGATGTTAGTCCAAGGTTGAGGGTAACATCTGGTGACAGACTCATGGCTGATAAAGTTTCAAGATGGCGCAGGACATCACACAGCAAGAGATGGAAAGCTTGCATGCACTTGCACACACACATGCACGCACACACATATGCATGCCTACACACACACACACACACACACACACACACACTCCTCTACATTCACCTCTTTCAAGTGTGTTGACTCTATTTAATCTTAATCATTTCCCAAAAGTCTCATCTCTAAACATGGTCGTTGGATTAAGTTCTTTTTCTTTTATATACTTTATTTACATTTCAAATGTTTCCCCCTTTTCAGATCTCCCATTTGGACCCCATATCCCCTCCCCCTCCCCTGCCTCTATGGGGGTATTCCCCCACCCACCCAACCATCCACTCTCATCTTCCCTCCTTGGCATTTTCCTATACTGGGGGATCTAACACTCTCAGGCCCAAGGGCCTCTCCTCCCCCTGATGACTAACAAGACCCTCCTCTGCCGCATATGTGGCCAGCACCATGGGTCTCTCCATGTGTATTCTTTGGTTGGTGATCCAGTCTCCGGGAGCATTGGGAGGTCAGGCCAGTGGACAATGTTGCTCCTTCCATGGGGCTGCCAACTCCCTCAGTGCCTTCAGTCCCTTCTCGAACTCCTCCATCTGGGACCTCACACTCAGCCCAATGGTTGTTGTGAAGTGACTCTTGAGTTTTTCAAACTTTTGGGCTAATAACCACTTATCAGTGAGTACATACTGTGTTCATTCTTTTGTGACTGAGTTACCTCGCTCAGGATGATATTTTCAAGTTCCATCCATTTGCCTGCGAATTTCACGAAGTCATTGTTTTTAATAGCTGACTAGTATTCCATTGTGTAAATATACCACATTTTCTGTATCCATTCCTCTGTTGAGGGACATCTGGGTTGTTTCCAGCTTCTGGCTATTATAAATATGGTTGCTATGAACATAGTGGAGCATGTGTCTTTACTACATGTTGGAGCATCTTCTGGTTATATGCCCAGGAGTGGAATAGCTGGGTCCTCAGGTAGTATTATGTTCATTTTTCTGAACAAACTGATTTCCAGAGGGTCTGCCAAACTGATTTCCAGAGAGGTTGTATCAGCTTGCAATCCCACCAACAATGGAGGAGTATTCCTCTTTCTCCACATCCTCACCAATATCTGCTGTCACCTGAGTTTTTGATCTTAGCCATTCTGACTGGTGTGAGGTAGAATCTCAGGGTTGTTTTGATTTGCATTTCCCTGATGACTAAGGATGTTTAGGCACTTCTCAGCCCTACAAGTTTCCTCAGTTGAGAATTCTCTGTTTAGCTCTGTCCCCCATTTTGTGATAGGGTTATTTGGATCTCTGGAGTCTAACTTCTTGAGTTCTTTGTATATATTGGATATTAGCCCTCTATGAGACCTATGATTGGTAAAGATCTTTTCCCAATCTATTGGTTACCATGTTGTCCTATTGACAGTGTCCTTTGCCTTACAAAAGCTTTGTAATTTCATGAGGTCCCATTTGTCAATTCTTGATCTTAGAGCAAAAGTCGTTGATGTTCTGTTCAGGAACTTTTCCCCTGTGCCCATGTGTTTGAGATTTTCCCCCACCTTCTCTTCTATTAGATTCAGTGTATCTGGTTTTATGTGGAGGTCCTTGATCCACTTGGACTTGAGCTTTGTACAGGGAGATAGGAATGGATTAATTCACATTCTTCTACATGCAGCCTGCCAGTTGAACCAGCACCATTTGTTGAAAATGCTGTCTTTTTTCCACTGTATGGTTTTAACTTCTTTGTCAAAGATCAAGTGACTGTGAGTGTGTGGGTTCATTTCTGGGTCTTCAATTCTATTCCATTGATCTACCTGCCTGTCGCTGTACCAATACCATGTAGTTTATATCATTACTGCTTTGTAGTACAGCTTGAGGTCAGGGATGCTGATTACCCCAGAAGTCATTTCATTGTTGAGAATAGGTTTTGCTATCCTGGGTTTTTTTGTTATTCTATATGAATTTAAGAATTGCTCTTTTTAAGTTTATGAAGAATTGAGTTGGAATTTTGATGGGGATTGCATTGAATCTGTAGATTGCTTTCAGCAGGATGGCCATTTTAACTATATTAATCGTACCAATCCATGAGCTTGGGAGATCTTTCCATCTTCTGAGGTCTTCTTTGGTTTCTTTCTTCAGAGACTTGAAGTTCTTGTCACACAGACCTTTCACTTGTTTGGTTAGAGTCACACCAAGATACTTTATACTGTTTGTGACAATTGTGAAGGGGTGACATTTCCATAATTTCTTTCTCAGACTGTTTATCCTTCGAGTATAGGAAGGCTACTGATTTGCTTGAGTTAATTTTGTATCTGACCACTTTGCTGAAGATGTTTATCAGCTGTAGCAGATCTCTGGTGGAGTTTTTTGGGTCACTTAAGTATACCATCATATCATCTGCAAATTAGTGATATTTTGATTTCTTCCTTTCCAATTTGTATCCCTTTGACCTTCTTTTGTTGTCTAATTGCTCTAGCTAGAACTTCAAGTACTATATTGAATAGATAGGGAGAGAGAGGGCAGCCTTGTCTGGTCCCTGATTTTAGAGGGATTGTTTCAAGTTTCTCTCCATTTAGTTTGATGTTGGCCACTGGTTTGCTGTATATTGCTTTTACTATGTTTAGATATGTTCCTTGAATTCCTGATCTTTCCAAGACTTTTATCATGAAGGGATGTTGAATTTTGTCAAATGCTTTTTCAGCATCTAATGAAATGACCATGTGGTTTTTTTCTTTGAGTTTGTTTATGTAGTGGATTACATTGATGGATTTCCGGGTATTGATCCATCCCTGCATCCCTGGGATGAAGCCTACTTGATCATGGTGAATGATTGTTTTGATGTGTTCTTGGATTCAGTTTGCGAGAATTTTATTGAGTATTTTTGCATCGGTATTCATAAAAGAAATTGGTCTGAAGTTTTCTTTTATTGTCGGGTCTTTGTGAGGTTTTGGTATCAGTGTAATTGTGGTCTCGTAGAATGAATTGGGTAGTGTTCCTTCTGTTTCTATTTTGTGGAGTACATTGAACAGTATAGGTATTAGGTCTTTTTTGAAGGTCTGATAGAATACTGCATTGAACCCATCTGGTTCTGGGCTTTTTTTGGTTGGGAGACTTTTAATGACTGCTTCTATTTCTTAGGGGTTATGGGACTGTTTAGATGGTTTATCTGATCCTGACTTAACTCTGGTATTTGGTGTCTTCTAGAAACTTCTCCATTTCATCCAAAATTTCCAATTTTGTTGAGTATAGGCTTTTGTAGTAGGATCTGATGATTTTTTGAATTTCCTCAGAATCTGTTGTTGTATCTCCGTTTTTATTTCTAATTTTGTTAATTTGGATATTGTCTTTGTGACTTCTGCTTAGTCTGGCTAAGGGTTTATCTATCTTGTTGATTTTCTCAAAGAACCAGCTCCTGGTTTTGTTGATTCTTTGTATAGTTCTTTTTGTTTCTACTTGGTTGATCTCAGCCCTGAGCTTGATTATTTCTTGCCTTCTGCTCTTCTTGTGTGTATTAGCTTCTTTTTGTTCTAGAGCTTCCAGGTGTGCTGTTAAGCTGCTAGTGTATTCTTTCTCCAGTTTCTTTTTTGAGGCACTCAGAGCTATGAGTTTTCCTGTTAACTTTCACTGCTTTCATTGTGTCCCATACGTTTGTGTATGTTTTACTCTCATTTTCATTAAATTCTAGGAAATCTTTGATTTCTTTATTTTTTCCTTGACCAAGTTATCATTGAGTAGAACGTTGTTCAGCTTCCATGTGTATGTGGGCTTTCTGTTGTTGTTGTTGCCATTGAAGACCAACCTTAATCCGTAGTGATCTGATAGGAGGCATGGGATTATTTCAGTCTTCTTATATCTGTTGAGGTTTGTTTTGTGACCAATTATATGATCAGTTTTGGAGAAGGTACCATGAGGTGGTGAGAAGAAGGTATATTCTTTTGTTTTAGGATGAAATGTTCTGTAGATATCTGTTAAATCCATTTGGTTCACAACATCTATTAGTTTCACTGTGTCTCTGTTTAGTTTGTGTTTCCAAGATCAGTTAAGTTCTTTTTCAAGGGTTTTTTCAAATTTACATATATGTGCTTATGTATGGAAACATGTGTGTGCAGGTATGTGTATACATGTTTTATATGGGGGCTAGAGGTAGATGTCAGGTGGCTTTCTCTATCTAACTCCATTAATAAAGAGCTTGTTTCTGAATCTAGAGTTCACCTATTTGATTCACCAGAATCAACTGGCCAGTCAGCACTAGGTATCTTTGTGTGTTGAACTTCCTTCAATCTTGGTTTCACAGATCTCTGGAGTTCATGTGTGGGATGGAGAAGACCCATCTCCTTGTCTTCTCCAGTGGATATTGCCATAGCCTGCATACTTTACTAAGGCCCATCTTCCTCCTACTACCGTGCCACACAGAATGATGTTATCCCTCTCCTAAGTCTCTAAGGGTGGCCATATGTTTATCATCAGTCATCTTAGAGCTTACCCAAGTATCCTGAGTCATTGAAAAATAGTGCCTATAAAATGAGGCTCCATGAAAAATCATATTCTCTTCCCTGCCAGAGGCCTGACTTTCGGGTGCTAGCCATCTCTTGGGATAATTGGCTCTAGGGATGATTGCTCTTCTCCAGGGAGACTGCATGTACTTCTAGGGATAAGACCTTTGCTTTTCCTACCACAATATGTTATCATGATGTAATTATCAGCTCATCCTATATTGCTCTCTATATTATGTAGAAGCAGATTTTGGGTGAGAAGATTTTGAGTGTGTGTGTTTGTGGGTGGCTGTGATATCTTCTTTATCCACTCATTTCTGATAGATAGTTGATTTGATTCCAAATCTTGCCTGTTGTAGCTAGTGCTGCTATAAACATAAGGGTGGCAAGTATCTCTTAGATACATCAATTTATATTTCTTTGGGTCTACACCAGTAAAGGGTTCCTGGATCATATGGTATCTTAATTTTTTATTTTTGATGAGTCACTGTGATATGTTCCGTTGGTTTTGTGAGTCTTGATTTTAAATTGCCTTCTTTTTCAATTTCTAGGGAACTTCCTTCGGTCAAGGTTTCACAGATCTCTGTAGTTCATGTGTGGGATGGAGGAGACCCATCTCCTTGTCTTCTCCAGTGGGTAATGCCATAGCCTGCATATGTCTCCCAAGGCCCATCTCTCTCCTATATCTGTGCCATGCAGAATCTATGTCTGTGGGCTCTGTGTCCTGCTGTGTTGTCAGTGGGTTAGTACCATATAAGCATTGTAATACAATAATAATAGTAATAATAACAATAATAATAATAATAATACAATTATAAAATTTGGTATAGCTGGAAAAAATTCACCATGTTTCTTTCAGTTTTATCTTTGAATAATTTTGGATTTTTTACTCTTTCATGTAGATTTTTAGGTCATTGTGTATAATTTCACTACAAAAAAAAAAGCCACCCAAAATTGAATTGTAATTGCACTGAATTTATATATTAAGTTGCATTCATTCAATGTATATATTGTTTTGTGATCAAAAATTTCCAACAAGGATAATAGTGCATTTATCTATCTGTTTTGTTTATTTCATGATTTTCATTAACATTTTGAAAATATTGTTTCTTTGTAGATTAAAATTAATTCATTCCCCTTAACTGGGCAACCTTGTCTGGCCTCAGTGGGAGAGGATGTGCCTAGTCTTGCAGTGAGTTGATGTGCCAGGATGGGTTGATATCTGGAGAGGGGGGCTCTCCCTTCTCAAAGGAGAAGGGTCAGGGCTGTGTGAGAGGTGCACCAGGAGGAGTTGCAGAGTTGTGACTGAGATGTAAAGTGAATAAATAAATTAATGAAAAATATTTTAAAAATAAAAATGTTATTTAAAAATATTTATTTTTATTTATTGAATGCTTTGCCTGCATGTGCGTGTGAACCATGTGTGTGTCCGATGTTTGTAGGAACTTGAAGAGATCGTTTGATTTCCTGTATCTGGAGATACAGGTTTTTGTGAGCCACTCTGTGGGTGCTGGGAACTGAACCTGGGTCCTCTGCAAGAGAAACCAGTACTCTTAGTCACTAATTCATCCCTCTAAACCCTTAAGTTTTGTTCTTAAGAAGTTTACTCATTTGAAGCCTGAAATGGTGGCACTAGCCTTAATCCCAGCACTTGGGAGTCAGAGGTAGGGAGATCTCTGTGAGTTCAAGGCTAATTTGCTTTTCATAGTGAGTTTCAGGACAACCAGAGATATTGTAGAGAGACCATATTTCAGAACAAACAAGCAAAACAAAACAAATTTTATATTTTTGATTCCTTTTTATTATTTCTTCAAGCAGGTATAGAGGGACAACTTTATTAGCTTTTAAAGATTATCATTTGTGCATAAGTCAAGACAGTACTGGCGAGTCTGTCTCAGTTATATACTAATCTTGTCTAGAGCCATGTGAAAAATTATTTCTTCTAAAAAACATATTCTACAGGTTTCTAATGGATGTATGAAGTAACATTATGACAAAGGCACCCCAGTTTCAAGACATATAAAACAGAGTGATGAAAATCAGACAAAACAAAGGATACTTTCACTTTTTTGCATGTGAGTAGATAGTGTAGTTTCTAAGTATTTAAATGTATACTAAAAGCAAAGATAGTTGAATACTCCTTTTTGATTCTTGTATTCTTTTAATCATGATGTTATTACTTGCAAAGACATGGGGTAAAAATGCTTTCTGCAATGTTGCAGAGCTATGTGGTAATTCTTAGTTATCTTTGAGCACATTCCTGCATTTTCTTGACACATTTAGTCACTCTTCTCATCCCACTATCCACCCACCCATTATACCAGGAAAAAGGGCATGAGAGCATCAGGATCATGTGATATTATACCACTAGCAGGGGAGAACTGTTTCTTCAGCTAAGCCCACCGATGTCACAGCCACATTGTATTTGCTCTGGGTCATCCTATGGCATGTTATGAAGGGCAAGCTCCCGGGTGGGTATTTCAACTCTAGCCTACAATAGCCAGTAGAACCTTGTCTTATTGAGCTGCAACCTCCTTTTTGGTTGCTTTTTCCTCCTCTGTTTTGTAGATATATAAACCACAAGTCTCATTAAAATTATCCTATATAAAAATGACTTCTAAAATGTATTTGGTTTACTTATTTTTTAAAACAATCTTGTATAGTCCAGGCTGAATTTGAACTCGCTATGCATCCGAAGACGATCTTAGACTTCTGATTCTGTGTTCACTTCTGAAGTGCTGTGATAACAGGCATGCACTGTCAATCCCAGTTTGTGTTGTACTGAGGATTAAACCAGACTTCATGCACACTAAGAGAGCCCTCTAGCAATTCAACTACATCCCTAGTCCATTACTTATATTTTTAGCTGGAATTTTCAACTCTATATTCGATAGAATGGTTTATCGTTTCATTACTTTTTTGGTGCTTATTTTACTATCAACAAAATGAACAGGATAAGTTTTCTTCATTTATCCCTTTCTCTCAAATACTTTGAATGAAGTAAAAATGATCCATTCCTTGAAGATTTGTTAAGAAATTTATCTTTAAGCATGATTACAGATGGTTTTGTTTTCTGGAGGAGGCCATGTTGATAAGTGATCACACCTCTTCAATAGTTACAAGGTCAATCAGGCTTCCTATTTCTTTTTGAGTCAACTTTAGGAATTAATATTATTCTAGGAAACTTCTCATTTCATGAGAATTCTAGGATGACTTCTAGCTAGGAACATTTGGGACTTCTGTTCTCAGCCACAGTCACTGAGCTGTGCTTTTATGGCCTTAGTTAATAGGTACTAGTTTATATTTTTGTTTTCTCTCAGATTTCCTCCTACATTTCTTGCTCCAGACAGCAGGCTATTATTTTTCCATGGACTCCTTTTGCTCAGATGGAACTCTGTCCCAGACTTTATTTCACACCATGGTGGTTAGTGTTCCACTTCACATGAGCTCCTTGGGGCTTTGTTAACCAGTACAAGCTGGATTCCAGGACAATAGAACTTCCAACCTGAGAGTCTAGGGATATGTATTTACTTAATCTCTCAATTTTCTATTTTTTTCCTGGTTTACAGAAATTTGGTATTGCTGTTGTTTCTCTGAGAAAGGGGAGAGAGAGAAAGAGAGAGAGAGAGAGAGAGAGAGAGAGAGAGAGAGAGAGAGAGAAAACACACATATATGTGGGTAGGTCCACATGAGGCTAGAGATCAACTTTAAGTGTTATTCCTCAGGCACCACCCATCTTGCTTTATTAGAGAGAGTCTTTAGCTTAGATCTTGTCAAGTAATCCAGGCTAGCTAGAGAGCTGCAGGGTTCTACCTATCTCTGCCCTCAAGTGCTAGGATTATAAGTATGCAGCAACATTTCTGGTTTTTTAAAAGTTTGAGCTCTGTGGGATCAAATTCAGATCTTCTTGTCTGTAAGAGAAGCACTTTACTTATCAAGAGGCCCATCTCCTCCCTTAAATATTTTAACCATTGGTAGCAGAGAAGGTTATTAAAGTGAGAATTCATGAAGCCATTTTAACTGGAAGCTTCTCATCATCCTGCTGTTTTAGAACTAAACTACAGAAACCTTTTAGTTAGCCATTCCCTTAGACATAGGCTATCAACCATCTAGGAATGATGTTCCAGACAGTGTTCTGATCCTTGGAGGACAGCAGTGAAGTCTTTTTTTGCTGAGATTACCCTTGTCCTGCCTAGAATCTAAGTAGGAGAAGCGGTCAAATGGTCAGTATGTGAGCATCTCAGCCCTTCCCCTTTCCATCTCAAATTGCTTATTTTAGAGATGAGAAAAAGAAGGTTTATCAGGATACAATTGCTGATCTAAAGTTATTCTAGCCGATGGAAGACATGGGCCCAGAAATTCTGCTTTCAGATATGCTTATTTCCTTGGGGGTCTGTTGTTTTGTCTTATGCAATCCATTAGTTATACACGAGGGATGTTTTGTGTTCACCAGGTATATCTGAAATGCAGTGGGGATTGAAGAACACCAGGCACTCAATATTCTCTCTCTTGCCTAAGCCTCTATTTACCCTCTATTGTTTTGTTTCCAAGGGGAAATTTTACCCTGCAAGTGAGATCCATGAGCTGATTGCACATTGCCTTCTCTTTCCCTTTCTAGGCCCCTGTGCCTATGTATATATATATATACACATCTCACACACACACACACAGACACACACACAGACACACACACACACACACAGAGAGAGAGAGAGAGAGAGAGAGAGAGAGAGAGAGAGAGAGAGAGTTTGTGTATGTAGTATATGTGTGAGTGTAGGTGAAGGCCAAAAGACAAAATCTTGAACTTTCACCTTATTGAGATTGGGTCTTGCACTGAACCTGGGACACTCTGATTGGCTAATCTAGTCCTTGGTTGGCCAGCAAGTCCTTGGGATCTTCCTGTCTGTTTTCCCAGTGTAAGGATTATAGGCTCATACATCTATGCTTGGCTTTTATGTGGTTCTGGGGACATCCTCATGCTTGTGAAGTGTTTTCTCAACTTAAAATATTTCCAGCCCACCCAGTCTTTCCGATAATTATGATTTTTGGCACAGCATGCCTTGAAATGTCTTGATCATCATGTTAATAATAAAATGACTTTTTAAGAGCAACTCACATTGTTTCTTATGTTTAGATGAAACACCATTTCTCTCTCTCTCTCTCTCATACACACACACACACACACACACACACACACACACACACACACACATGCCAAATGGGCATAAATGACATTATCCCACATTTTCAGTGCTTACACTAGGGTTAGGCTTCATTCCCTGATACCCTCTCATCACAGTCTGTAGGGGGGCTCTGCTTTCTTCTCTACAGGTGTTTATGACATCATAAGCTGCAGAAAGCAGCCAATAGCTTGCCTGTTCCTCTGATCATTGCTTGGTTCCCCAAGGAGAGCTAGTCAGATTTTCATCATCAACTTTAAAACACAGCCTCACAATGTCTATGTGTTCCTAACACTATATTGTGTATTTTAATTTTCTTTTTTTTAGAAAAGAAAATCATTCAGCTTCTAATCTCAGTCATATTGTATTGACAAGAATCAGCCACACTGCATATAGTTGAGCTTCATTGGTTTTGAGTGTCTCACAGCACCTTACTGTGGAGCACACTAGAATTTACATCCTCATTTAGAGTATTTCCAGGTTCTTTGTTTCTGAGAACGGTACTGCAAACACTTTGGTGCTTCCATACTGTAATATATATTTGGGATTTTTCTTCTTGAGCCACACATCCATAAGTGAAAATATGAAGTTGTAGGATATACAACTTCTTCAATTTGAAAGATAATGTTAAATTCTTTTCCAAAGGAGCATACTGGTTTCTTATTCACTGGGTGCTCCCGTGTCTCTAACATTCCATGTTGTCGCCTTTCTCAATTCTGCCAGCCAAACGACTATTAGAGGCAGCTCATTTTGCATTTCCTTCATATGCTCTCAAATGTTTACTGTTCGTATGAGTCTTCTGCAAAGTTATTGCCCATGCTTTTTCTCTCTATTGTTTTGTTTGCTTTTTTTAAATGGACTTATAGCAATTCTTCACACACTTTTTATATCAGTTTTTTTCCATTTGGGTGTATTGTAGAAAATGTGTGAGACTAGAAGAGTTTGGGATGGGGATTTATTTTTTGGCATATTTGCAAACACATATTGAGATATATTAGGGGCAAAATCCAAGTTTAAACAAATTTTATATTTTATACACACCTCATACACATAGTTTGAAAATAACATACTTTCAAATTTCGTTTTCTAAATTATATGCTTGGATGTCTGAATGTGTTTAGGTGTGTGTATGTGAATGGAGCAGATCATGAAAATCCGAAGATGAGATTATATCTCTTGGAGGTATAGGTGATTGTGAGCCCTGTGACATGGGTGCTGGAAACTGAACGTGGGTTGTCTTCAAGAGTAGTGCATGCGTTTAGCTATAATTTTTGTGTATAAAGCACAGATTCATGATGTAGAATTTCAGTTTAGAGCATTACACCAGTGTTCAAAAAGTTTCAGAGTTTGGAGACTTTTATATTTTTGGGTAAAAGATGCTTAACATTTATATAATACAAATACATATTTCTAGTTTGCAATAATTCCTGGTTTTTTTGTAGTAAGACTATAGTTTGATACCTTCTTAAGCCTTTTTTGACATCTTTTTCCATTTAGTACCATTGGCTATCTCAAAAAAGAAACAACAACAACAATGACAAAACCCCAACATAGTTTGATGTTCATCCCCTAATATATTTGCAATTTGATTTCTCTGATCTCAAATAATTATACGTTCAACATATATTAAAGTGCTAATGGCAGATGAGGAACCCTAAGGTGTTTCTTTATAATTTAGTAGAAATTTTAAAACTTTGTGGCTTTTCAGGGGAAGTATATTTCTGAGCAGAGAGACCACTATCTCTGAACCTAATGTTCTATGAGCCATGAAAGTATGCTCAGGACTCTGACATCTTATAGAGCTCACCTGAAATACAAGTCCCTGGAAAGCCATTACTTTTCTCCTGCTCCTCTATAGTTAGAGATGAGGTTTGCAGTCACCACTCTTTGCCCATGTGCTGCTTTGCATCCAGAGTTTCAGTACTTCATGGATCTGTCACAGAGCTGCAAGTTACAGAGAGCACGAATCCGTTGCTTCTGCTATTGTCATAATCAAAAGGTGGGGCTATAGTGAAATATTAGCTTCGTGTCTATATATCTGTTATCCGAAGGGCCCTTTAACCTAAATGGTGTGCTTTCTGTAATGCCTTTGGTTAATGAATGGGTCTGTGAGGGTCTCAGAGCAGTGCAATGTGGGAAGAATGCTATAATTTCTTTTTAACATGCAGGAATTCTGAATACGAGAAAATGCATGCCAAATTTTATTGCTTCTAAATCTGAATAATTGTATTTCTGGGCTGTGCATCTGGGTAGATAATAAAGCCACAAAACAATTTAATGAAACATATAAAAAATAAAATGACATTACTAAATATTATAATATGAAGAAACTATTTTTTGCATATTGTCACCTAATCTTTCAACCATATAGCAACAAATAATGCAGCCATAATTGAAAGTTTTATTATCCATCTGAGTAAATGGAGCTCAAATTTACCTTGTTCTCGTTAGTTGGTGGGCAAGCCTATTGGGGTTACTGACAGAATTTCATTTTCATAGTGGCTTATTTTTCTCCTTTTCTATGAAATCTAAAACGGTCAATAAATAGCCCTGTTGCTTAATCGATTCTGAACTCAGCTCTTCAGAAAGCCACTCCTTGGTGGCCCTCTGACCCATGCTGGCAGACAGCCCTGGTTTTAGAATCCGACTGCATAGATGACAGCTCTTTCTGGTCCTAAAACCCCACAGATACACGATGGAGCCTAGTATCTTTACTCTTTCTTCTGACATGTTTCCTTCCTGGATCCAGAGGGGGATGCTATGCTCATTATACGGTGAATTTGATTGCAATTCTGGAAATTAGTTGAATGATATTGGCCTGTTGAAAAGATCTGTTTTTCCTAAAAATTCCTTAAACAATTTTCGTGACCTGCAGCGAGGTGGAGGCTGCACATAAGAGGAAAGCCACCTCTGTGATCATCACAGCTATGTGGTAAATCCAGTGCTAAAACAGGAGGCCTTGTGTTCTTAGCTGTAGGGTGTGGGGAATGCCAATACCTAGAAGAAGGTGGGATGCTTTTTGGTAGCATCTGGAGAGTTGTGAGAAAAATCTCTACTGTTCTCAATCAGCAGTGTTATTTTATGCTCTTTATAAAATGCTTAGCCTTTTTTCTGGAGCCCTCACTAGGGGGTTCAGCCTACTGTGCTATTTCCCAGTTTCTGCATGCACATGCCCTTGAGACTGTCCAGCTGTGGTACCCTTCCATGTAAGTGAAGATACCTCTTCTCTAGGCACACTTAGCTTACGGCAACAGTGCTGGTTATTTTTTGCCAACCTGACATAAGCTTGAGCCATCTTATAGTGGGATCTTCAGTTGAAAATTTTCTCAGATCAGGTTGGGACTGTGATCATGTTTGTGATCATGTTTGTGATGTTGCAAATTTTTAGTTGATATGGGAAGACTCAACCTACTGTAGGTGGTGCCATCCCTAGGCTGATGGGCCTGGGCTGTATGAGAAAGACATCTGAACAAGCCAGGAAAAGCAAGCCAGAAAGCAACTTTCCACCATGGTCTCCACTTTAGATTCTGCCTCCAGGTTCATGCTTGTGTGCTTTCCTTGGCTTTACTCAATGATATCATGACCATAGACTAGAAGATGAAATAACCTCAGTTGTTGTTTGCCCATGACCTTTAAACAAATAAATACAATGAAGCCCAGGCTATGGGAATTAGAATCCTCACAATTGTGAGTTATTCCTTTCTTGGTGACCATCTGTACGAGGTACCATGTGTTAGTAGGGAAACTTTGCACTGGGCAAGGGGCTTCTACCATTGCTCTTCCCCCTTGCCAGCAAGGCCTGAAATTGAGTTGTAATTGCCTCCTAAGAGCCTCAGTCATTTCAGAGACCTTGTGTTTTTGCCACTTGACTTCAACTAAGTCTATTCTATTCCCAAAGGTGCTACTCTTATTCTTAAAGAAAGGGCTGGGAATTCCAATACTTATCTACCAGTCCCTTACTCTCAGTTTGTATAGAAAAAAGATGACTGAGCAAAGGAGACTCAGTTTCCTGTTGCTGATGACCCCTGGGCAGACCTGTGTTCGATACACACTTCCTGGCCCTTCCTAGAGCACACTTTCAATTGCTGATTCTGTCAGAGTATGAGCTGCTACTTTCAACCTTAGCAGTAGTCAAGTCTGATATAAATCTTTGTCCCATTAAGGCCAAGAAAAGCTCACCAAAACCAAATCTCAGTGCCCATCAACAGCAAGCTTCTGATTGAGACTTTGGAGGAGTTTTCTTCATAAAGTCTGTGGGAGATGTCATGGTACATGCAGGGTCTTCTAGCTCCTTTCTGGATCTGCAGAGAGAAACAGATCCAGGGAAACAAGGGTCAGTGCAGGTCAGTGATGTGGGAGACTATACTTGCTGTTATTCTAGAATATTGGTCCAGATGAATCCATATACCTTCTAGCTCCCATGGAGAATACATGGTGCTCATTACACAAACCAATGGATTCCTATCCTGTGGTCTTCTCCTCAGTCTGCTTTCTTCCTTAGAAGATGGAGATAAGGCACTGGGAGGAGGGTTGTTCTGATGGAAGATGCTTAGTTCAGGGCCTTGCTCTTTCTCTCTCTGATCAGAGGCAAGCTGTTTGCAGGATTTCAGCTCCTATTTCATTTCTATTATGATGTGAAAAGCAAGGGCAGCTGTGGAGACTCAACTTTAAAGATTTTATTAGTCACTTACTGATGTAAGGTATCTTAAAGCAGGAAGGGGTTACTTTGGTTTATAGTTTAAAGAAAGACATAGTCAGTTTTGGCCAGTAAGGCATGGCTGCAGAAGCATCGCTGGACACTGGAGTTAGCAAGAAGTTGGACCAAGCTATAAACCCCGAGTAACCCACTTCCTCTACAGAGACTCTACTCCTCTTAAAGTTCCACCATCTTTCCAAAGATCACTATCATCTTATGTTCAATATGTAAGCCTGTGAGGGACATTTCACATTGGAACTACAGGAGGAGTGGAAGACTCACTGACTTACTTGATGGCAAAACTGAAGCCATCCTGTACAATTGGCTCTTAGCTGCAGTGATGAAGACCTTAGGCTCTCCTTTTCTTGGTCAGCCATGTCCATTACTCTGTGTACTCTTGGGAGGGTGTTAGCAATATGCCTCACTTTGCACGAGAAAAGAAATTGATCTGGCATTGAGATCTGGAAGCAAAACTGAGTACCAGCAGTATTCTTTCAGAAATAAAATTTTTCTCAAAGGCATTATGTTGTTTTTTTTTTTTTTTTAAATTGTGGTAAAATACACACAACATGAAATTTACCCTCTTAATCATGTTTAACTGCACAGTTAGACAGTGCTAAGCACATTCACATTACTTTGCAGCTGATCTCCAGAACTCTTCATCTTGGAAAACTGAAACTACGCCCATTAAGCTACAACTGCCCTCCATGCCAGAGCTTAGCAACCATCCTTCCTTCTGTTTCTGTATATTCAGTACGCTATAGATGTGGACCAGACAGTGTTTATCTTTGTGACTGTCCTATTTCACCTAGCAGAATGCCTCAGGATGTGTTAGAATTTCTGTTATTCTAATACTCCATTTATTTATTTATTTATTTATTTATTTATTTATTTATTTATTTATTTATCTGCCAGAGGAAAGTTGACTTATTTCCACTTTTTGGTTATCATAAACTCTGACACTGTGAGTATGACCATGCAGGACTTTTTTGTGACCTTACTTTCAATTATGCTGGCGGTTGTGGTTTGGATGTAATGTGTCCCCTGAAGGCCCATGTGTTTGTCAGAATCTTTGCTCCCAATAGAATGCTTACACAATGCATTGTTAAGTAATTATATCATGAGAGCTCTGACCTAATCAATGGTTTAGCAATTGATAGCCTCATAATTTGGTAATTTCATCTCAAGAGGTTGAATATAAGAGGAGGAATCTAGTTGGAAGAAGAGGCTACTAGGTGTCCTAGTGTGTTCTCTTCTGCTTACTTCCTGGGTATCTGGAGGTAAGCCAATTTTCTCCATCATATCTTTCCCACTATGATGTATGGCCTCAGCTCAGGTCCATGAGACCAAGTCACCATGAAGTTCAAACTGAAAGTGTGAGCCAAAAATAGAACTTAGCTCAGTTTTGTGTCACAACAGAAGATCAGTGGGTAGCACTGGGTAGCCCTTTGGTGTCTCTCAAATCCCAGTAAAAAACTACTGAATCATAGAACGATCCTGTTTCTGAGAATGTACCAGACTGCTTTCCACAGCTGCTGTACCATCAGACACTCTCACCAACACACAGATAATATGTATGTATGCATTCCAATTTCTCCATTTTCTTACAAAGCTTTGTTTCTTCTGGTGGTGACTGAACCCAGGGCCCCACACATGTTAGACAAACACTCTGTCACCTAGCTACAGCCCCTGTCATCTTTGTTTTGAGAGAGGGTCTCACTGAGTTGCTTAGGCTGACCTTCAACTCACTCTGTAGTTCAGTATGTGAGGGTGTATCACCATGGTCTTGATGTACATTTCTCTAACAATTAGACATAAAACTATGTTTTTTACATGTGCTTCTTAGCTGTGTATAGACCTTATTTTGAGAGATATTTTCATCCTTTGTCCATTTCAGTCAAGTAGTTTTGAGATACTTTTGTAGTCTAGAGATCAGATATGTTCCTTACAAATACTTTATCACATTGTATGAACTGTCAGTGTGCTTTATCGATATGGTTATCTGATGCACGGGGACATTTAATTATGAGAAGTCTAGTGTTTCTGTTTGGGTATCATCTCCAAGAAACCACTGATAGATCCAATGTTATAAATCTATGAGGCTTCTTCTTCTCTGTTGTTTTCTAATTTAATAAAATAGTTCTAGATTGTATAATCTGGGGTGAAAGGTCTAACTTCATTTCTTCACTGTGGATATTCTCCAGCACTGTTATATTTCAATAATATATTTTATTAATTCTTTGAATATTTTATATAATATATTTCCACATTCACATCATATTTAACCTCACTATTCCAGCTCCTTTCAGACCCACTCTTCACCTTCACCTTGCCATCTAGCCAGCATCTAGATTTCATCTTCTTTGTTTCTTTAATCCATAGAGTCCAGTTGCCTAGCTACTTTAGGGGGCGAGGCCTGCTCCAGAGTGTGGTCAGCCTACCTGGAGTCACATACTTAAAGAAAACTCCCTCTCCCTCTCCTAACCTCTATCAGTTGTTAGTAGCTCCTGAGTTAGGGGTGGGACTTCATGCATACCTCCTCTCGACACTAGGAATTTTTCTGTTTTGAACTCATGCAGGTCTTCAGCATGCTGTCACATATGCTGTCTGTTTATTTGTGTGACTACCTTTCTGTGTCTGGAAAACATTGACTATTTGATCCACCGCTGGTTCTTGTATTATTTCTGCCCTCTCTTCCTAGGAGAAGGTTATGGAGCCTGGGGTAGAGGGTGTGATATGTATGCCCCGTTTAGGACTCAGCACCCCACAGTCTCTTATTCTCAGAACTATATTTTGAAGAGTCTTCGATATCACCATTGAATGGTCTTGGCACCCTTGTCTAAAATGATTCGGCCACATGTAAGGCTTTATGAGCTCACTACCTATACCAGAGTATACATAGTGTCTTTGCTGTCATCTTTCTGCCAGTTCCACACTGTTTGATTCCTGTAGCTTTGTGGTGAGTTTTGAGATCAGAAAGTACAAGGCTTTTAGTTTCTTCAAAGTTGTTTTCATTGTTAGGATTCTCCTTCTGCTATATAAAGTGAAAATTTCTACTTCTGTACAACATTCCATTGAGAGTTTGATACTGATAGTGACCACATTATAAACCTGTAAGCACTATGGGTAATGTTTTAGATGTTAGTAAACATTGAGGCTTTTGTTCTGTGAATATAAACTGCATTTCCTTTGACCAATATCTTTAGTTTCTGGGATGTTTTGTTTGTTTGTTTATTTTGTCATGAGCATGCTAAATCTTTTGTGCCTCCTTTGTTAAGCTTATTTTCAATTTTCCTTCTCTTTTTTTTAATACAATAAATTGTTTTATTACTTGTTTTTTGGCTTACTCATTGTTAGTGTATAGAAATGCAACCCATTGCTTCTTTTTAGTACATAGAATATGTTGATTTTGTATCTAACTTGCTGAGTTTATTGGCACTAACAGTTATTTTTGTGGACATCTCTAGTGGGTTCTACATACACAATTATTTTTAGAAACATTTTAACAGTATTCCATAAACACATCCTCTTGTTTGCTCACGGGTCTTCTTTTCCCTCATCCCTCAGTTCCCCTGGGCTTCCTTCCAGAACTCACTGGCGCTTTCTTTGTGTCTGTTCATGCCATTCTCTCATTTCAGTGGCTTTGATATTTTCTTATAACCTCAGGGCAAAGTCCTCACTCTTTAGTGGAGCTCAGGAAGTTCTTCAAGATCTGACCCAGTTCTGGAAACTCCAGACTATTGTAGCTTTTCAGCATTATTTGCTCATCTCAGGATCTTTAGACTGTTCCCTGCCTGGTGTGCTCTATCTCCCCACCTCTATCGCTGGTTCTCAATGCCAGAAAGCCTTGGAAGAGATAGTTTAGGAGACTGCACTGTTATGATCCCTAGAGATCCCATATTCATCCATTGCCATTTTCACACATTTTTTTGTCTTATACATCTCCCTAAGTAGACTGTGTTTTTGCATGAAGGGGAATATAGGCCTCCCATTATCGAATTCATAATTTTTTAAATGTAATAATAGGCCCCCAAAAGGTACTGAGGTAGGTCACATGATAGGAAGATTTGGAGAAGTACTACATTTTTGTAGGAAAAGGAGCAAAACAGGGTAGAAATCAAGGAAGCTGGAGAAGAGCAGATCTGCCCTTATCATCTATTAAAATGAAGTCAATTATAACAGCTTCATATATTCCACTTAGTGAAACCCATTGCTTGAGAATAATGTTTACTGAAAATTGATCATTTTCTTCTTTCTCTTGACACCTATGATGGAGTTTAATAAGGTAAGAACCAACATTTGCCTGCACATTGGTTAAGATGAGACAGCATGGGGAGGAACAAAGGACCGAGAGGAGGCACCACACAATATACAGACAGCACATGGGATAGAGGGAGTACAGTAAGTGCAGGCCAGAGGGAGTAAGGGCCAAAATAAAATGAGAGTGATTTGTCAGTGTCTGTGCTGAGGCTGTCACCTGTCTGGGGCTGGTTCACCAACCATAGAAGACAAGCCACTCTTTCCTTTGCTCCAGTGTCTTCTCAAGGGGAGAAGCTTCTGGGGAGGTTAGACACCTCCTGTACAGACACATCACTCATGGTGGGGATCAGAGCTTCAGGATGGGAAAGCCTGCTGCACTGTGGTTCAGTGAGCTACCCCTGCTGACTGGCTGGCACTTTGAATAACTGTCTCATTGCTTTCACCAGGGATGTTGGAAGATGCCAGCCCATGCAATAGTGAATAACAGAAGGCTTGGAGTGTGTTGACCCTTCATGGTGGTGTATCTCTGTAATAGAGTTACTTACATCAGCTGCACAAAGCGCTTAAGGATAGGGATTTGATGACTGTTAGAGGCTAAAGGCAACTATGTTTAAAAAAGATTTATTTTACTTTTAGTTAAGTATATGTGTGTATGCATGTGCATATAGGTACCAGTACCTGCAGAGGCCATAGGCTTTAGGTCTCCTGGAGTGGAGGTTACAGGTGATTGTGAAACACCAATGTGGGTTCTTGGAATAGGACTCTGATCACCTTGAAGAGTGATGTTTGCTGATAACCATGATCCCATCTCTTCTGCTCCATTAAGGAAACTTTCTAAAAATTCTTTTTAGAAGCCAGAGAAGAGTTAAAATTTTTTGAACCTCTCTCTCTTTCTCTCTCTCTCTCACACAAACACACACACACACACACACGCACACACACATGCACACACACACACACACACACACACACACACACACTTTTAAAGTCATGGCATCATGTAGCCCAGGCTGTACTTGAATCTACTATGTAGCTAAAGATGGCCTTGGATTTATGATCCTCTTGCCCTTGCTTCGAAAGTGCTGCTATTGTAAGAGACGCTCCATTATGTAGTTTATGCAGTGCTTAGGCTAGAACTCAGGGCTTTGTGCATGGTAGGCAATCAGTCTACCAACTAAGCTGTATTATTAACTTTTTAAAATCAGGTAGAAAGTATCTTTTGCTTCCTTGCTTTGTACATCAGGCTCTGTTCAGAGCTTTGAGAGATGAATACATGAGACATGTTATGGCTGAGTTTTATAGACTGTTGATGGATATATTTCCCCACAAGAAGTTTAGCTGTGACATTGCTAGAACATTTGTTCATGACTATATTCTTAGAACCAAAAGGGATGCCTTTTATATAATAGATCTTTGAGCTGATTGATATTGTTTGTTAACTTGACAAGGCCTAGAATTTTCTGAGGGATTATCTAGATTAAGTTATTTGACATAGGTAACCTTTGGTGACACCATCCCATGGGACGTGGTCTTGTACTGAATGCAAAGCAGCAAAATAATGAACACCATCTTTACTACTCTCTGCCTTCTCATTGTGGCTGTAATATGACCAGCCGCTTCAGACTCTTGCTGCCATGCTTTCCTCTCATCCCCTTGAACTGGAAGCTGAAACAAGCTCTCCAATCCTTATCTTACTTCCTGTCAGGTATTTTTGTCATAGCAATGAGAAAAGTAATATAGATCTCAAGGAAAATTTACTGAGTAAAACCAACAGTAATATGTTTATTAAAAGATACAGTGGAAAACTGTGCAAAATAAACATAGCTAGCTCCATAATATGTTGCCTGGAACTTAAAGTTCAAGAAGATAAAAAAAAAAAATGAAAAAGAAAAAGTAGACACTCAAGTTTGGGTGCTAATAGGCAGAAGGATTATAATTTAGAAGACCACCCAAACTACAGAGAGGCCAACCAGAGATATTGAATGAGATTGTGTGAGTTGACTTCAAAACAAAACAAAAATATGCCCACACATTCCTCAAACCCCAAAGAACAAGATGGATACTAGCTACCATCAATGAAGAACCTAAAAGGTTATCAGAGCCTTTTGATAAGGTCTGAGGGTTCATATTGTTCCAAAATTAACATTAGAAATTCTAGGCTTGATGGTATTTGGGGATAAATGGGATTAGTTAAGGGGATTATTTATCCTTGTAAAATAAGCCAAAAAAAAAAAAAGTGATGAGATAGCTCAATGGGTAAATGTGATTGCTGCCAAGACTAACAACCCAAGTTTGATTCCTGTGACTCACCCACATAGTGGAAGGTGAGAACCAACCCAACAAGTTATCACCCTAGTAGCATTATGGCACATGTACCCATACATATATGTGTACACACACACACACACACACACACACACACACACACCCCACAAATACTCAAGAAACTGGGAAGGTCATTCAGTATGTGAGGACATAATGAGAAGATGTCATTTGCAAATTAGAGTGTAAACCTTTGTAAGGCTCCTTAATCTTAGACTCCTAGCTACCAGAATTATAGACCTGCTTATTAGACAACTAGTCTATGGCATTTGTTGTAACAAGTTTAAGTGGCTAAAATATTCTTTTCTGGAGATCAACCTAGAGTCAGTCAAGGATGGACAGGTGTTGTGGAGTGGAAAGGAGAACCTGAGACATGAGTAGAACCTGAGAAACCCATGGTGGTATGGATAGATGCTGAACAGGTGACCAAAGGAAGTGTTTAGAGTGGAAGAAACTGGTCCAGAGTGTGGAACTTGGAGTGAGTGGTTCACATCAGGAAGCCCAGCTCCAGAACTCCATCAGTGTCCACTTGATACATGCTGGCAGTTGGGGAAGTAGGTTGTGAGAAGCTGTTTGGTGGAATGGTGGACACACTTCCTCCTGGGGTTTTCTGGTCTCCAGACATTTCCTTTCTGAGAGTCTTCTTGTTGTTCTTCTTTCACAACGTAAGTAGTAGAGGCCACATCTATTCTGTCATGTCTGTGTTGGTGAACATCAGTGAGGGAACTGCTTTGGGTTTCTTATAATACAGAGAAAGACAGAACATTGTGCACAAAGATCATTTTTTTCTTTACTAGTGAGTGGTGAGAAAGAAGGAGCATCTCAAGTAGTATTAGCATACAACTTGATTTTTGCATAGAGAATTCAGACAAACTGCTTTTGCAGACTTAAATAATCCCAGGATAAAAGGTACTGTATAAATGCAAAGTGTTATTATTATTACCCAGTGGCAAAGAAGGGCATTTCAAAGAGTGTTTCAGTACAATACAATTTTATTTTGCACGGAGAGTTCAAGGGAGAAAGCTTTATTTTATAGACTTAAATAATATCGTTATGGAGCTACAGTAAAATAAATAATACAGATATGGTGTTAAAATAAATAATACAGTTAGGAGGCTTAAATAAATAATGGTGGAGAGAGAAGAGAAATTAAGAGTCCTGGGAGAAGGCAGGGGGAGATGCAATTTTGAATTATAAGTGGTAGAGAATTGAGGTCTACAGGGTCCTAAAATATTCACGATGCAACTACACTGACCACAAAAAGAGGAGGACAGTTCACAACCAGGGGGCTGAGATTGCAGATCTTCTAATGATGCTAAGGCTGTATCAAAGCTTTCAGTGAAGGACCTGAGCGTGGCTTACCTACTGTGTGCAAGGTCTTAAGTTTGATTCTCAGCACCACAAGCTAAACCTTTAGCACAAAAATTAAAAGTCAACGACAGTCACCATTATTGAGCCTTTATAGGCAGCAATGCCTCTTCTTTCTTTTAACCTTTGTTTCATAATCTGTCCCTATTTATTTGTCTACCTAAGTCAAATATGACTTTATTTTTCATAAACCCCAAGTTTCTGTTTCAAAAGCTATCCCATTTTCACTGTTTCCATAGCAGTGACCACAGAACTGTCTGAGTCATGGTGCTGATGATTAATTAACCAACTAAAAAGTGCATGTATATGCATGGTAGTATGTATGTATGAAAGCCATTGGTCAACCTTGGATGTTGCTCTTCCAGATACCACTCACTTTTTTTTTTGAGACAAAGTCTCTCACTTTTACCTGGATCTTACAAGCTTGGTTGGATGGGCTGAAGAGCTAGCCCCAGGGATCCACCTGTCTTTATCTCCTCAGTGCTGGGATTACAAGTGTGTGCACTGCAATGTCTGGTTTTATTTTTATTTCTATTTTTGTGTATATTTTGTAACATGGGTTCTAAATATCAGACTCAGGTATCTATGTTGTCAAGACAAGAATTTTATTTTAATAATCCATTTTCTTAGCTCCTTTGCTTCTTTTAGAAGTTAGATTTTCCTCTTTCTCTAGGGGTAGGGTCAAAACACTGCAGGACAACCAAACCTCCTCTTCTGCTGTGAATGTGAGCATGGTGATTGCGTGGACTTGAATGTCTGAGGATCAGAATGAGTTGAGTCTCACTCAGAAAAAACAGACAAATGGGATACCATTAGCTCACCAATTTGTGCTGGGGATGAGACCCACAGGGACTAGGATCTTAGATCTGAGAGAGTTGAAATCAGAGGGTTGAGGTCCATGGGGTCTGAGATCCAAAGACCAGGTGGACAGGGTGACTTTTTGAATTTTCCATACGGTGGGAGGAGGAACTAGGTTATAAAACTGAAAAGTTGGGTATGTTTGCAACCTTCTCTGGAGAAGACAGAGGCTCTCAAGTGTCCATGGGTTTGGCAGGCATTGCCAATATTGGCAGGCACTGCTAATATGTCTGTCCTTGAATATAGATAGTGTAGGGTTAAAGAGGAGGAGCTGGAGCTCAATATGGTAGATGTTAGCACAAGCCAGAGGCACTCATGCATTCTACCCTAGTCCAAAACCTGCCAAACAGGAATCACCCTGGGCTGGGGGGACTTCTTTAGGTCTTGAGACAATATTTTGATCAGCATTATCAATTCTCTGCTGGATACTTTAGCCAGAGGTTTACTTTTCATCCTTTATCCAGATAAAATGTTGGCAAAGAACACCATCTTTGTTATGAGATGTTAAAATAGTATTTTGTTAATTTTACAGTTTCATATGATATATATTGATCATATTCATTTCTACTTCTAATTGCTCTTAGATCTCTACCTACCCACCCAGCTTCCTGTTTGCCCTTCCTTTATTTTCTCTCTTCAATCTTTCTTAAAACCTCAAACTCAGCTTGTATTGCACAAATATTCTGGGGAGTGGGACCTGTACTGGAACATTGTTGACCTACCTGGGGTCACACTCTCATGGAAAACTGACCTTCCTTCTCCCAGAAATGATTAAATACCAATGATTCCTCTGTTAAGGCTGGGGATTCATGTTCACCTTTCCTATTCCAGTTTGGAATCCAGTCTGGCTTGAGCTTGCACAGATCTCGTACATACTCTCACAGTTGCTGTGAGTTCATTTTTGTAACTGCCCTGCTCTGTCTAGAAAATGCTGTTTCCTGGCAGTCATTCACTACCTCTAGCTCTTATAATATTTTTGTCTCCTCTATTGCAATTATCCTTAAGTGTTGAGGGGAAGAGCATGACATAAAAGATGCCACATTTATGACTGATCACTTCCCTTTTGCTCTGTGTATTGACCAGTTGTGTGTCTCCGTGTTAATTACCATCTAATACATGAAAATGCTTCTCTTATGAGGTTTGAGAGATGCACTAATTTATAGGTATAGCAAAAAGTCATTAGGAGTCATTTTAGTTCTATGACTTCTTAGCAGAATCATAGTGGTACATTGTCCCAAACAAAGGAACTATAAGGTCTCTATCTGTACATAGGTTTTTGGCTTCAATAATGGTATTTTGTATGGGTTCCATGTCATAAAGTGGGCTTTGGAATCAATAAGAAATTTGTTAATTGCTTCTTTGACATTCATACCACTATTATATCAGTGAAAATAACTTGTTAGGCCAGTCATTACTTTAGCTCACAGCACTCACAAATGGGTAAGAACTGATTGTGGCTTTTTTTCCTCCAGTAGTAGTCTTAGCACCTTACAGCACAGTGTGTAACCAAGAGTAACGGCAATAGTCTGTAGTATTTGGGAACCCCACTTAGTCCCTTACAAAATCTTATAGCACCTTACAGCATTTGTAACCAAGAATAATGGCAGTAGTCTGAGGTATTTGGGACCCTACAGACCACAACTGAAAAGAAAGGCAACCCATTTCTGATACTGGGGTTTTTATTTTTAGCATGTGGGAAGGTTTTTGTAAATTTTTTTTTTTTTTTGTAATTTGATTGTAGGCTTCTTGAATGTGAACTTTGTAGATGACAATGTCAATGTTTGGACAGAGCTGATAGACTACTGCACTTAGTGGGGCATAGCCAGGAGCTAGTCATGAACCTGTGCGCCCTTTGCCTCCCTCACCTTATACAAGTGTGGTCTGGTGCTGAGAGGAGAATATGGATTTGAAGTGAAGCAAACAAGTGTGGTTATGGGAGGAATGTGTGAACAATTGTGGGAGCACCCTAGTTTCCTGTCTAAATGATGCTGTGACACCTTTCATTGCAAGTCCCTTCTTGGCTCTTGGCATTGTATGTATTGGACAACTGCTCAGAGAGAGAATCCAGCAAGTGTTGAGAGTCATTGTTTCCCCAAAGCTGAGAGAAGGAGCCAGATGCGGTTATGTATGGAGGAAAAGAAAAAAAAAAATAAAGAAGAGAAACAGAAAGGCTGGGAAAATATAAATAAAAAAGAGTGCAAAGTTTTATTGTCAACTGCTGCTGTCACCTCCTGGAACTACAGTCATATCTAAGAAATATGTGACATACTAATAGGAAGTAATTTACCCAAGGATGTTTTTGTGTCTGGAATTGCCTTCTCTGCTCGGCTGCAGGAACTTTGCGAGTGTGTATGCATGAGAGCTGGCTTGGTGCTTCAGAAACTTCCCAATTTGTGCACAATGTGACTTTTATAAGGCCATTAAACTCATCCTGGGGAAAGTGCTCTGCAAAGCAATGATACACAGGATCTCAAGGAGCCTGTGAACATAGACAGAGATGGCAAAACGATGACCGCACACTCGTGGTTAAAGTGACTTTGAGAGCTGTAGCTGTTCCAGGCACCTACCTGCCAAACCAGGCTTTTATCCTTTCGTTCTACCCTTTGTGTGTCTAGTGAGGCCTGGGTGAACCTTCACCAGTGCCATTTCTGGTTTAGAAGACACTGTCGTTTCTTCTGGTTGTGATTGGGTGGACACTCTGAGAACAGAGGGTAGAATCCATGAATATGTCCTGGACCCAAGACTCAGCTCTCAGTTTGGAAACATCTAAAGAGCCATAGTGGCCCTGGGACACTGATAACACATTTCCATAACCATTCTAATGAGGCCAAGTTCACAGACAGGGGAAGCGTGGGGAGTGGAGCTTAAGACATGGTGAAACAGTAGAGGCCACAGAAGCAAGAGAACAAAGGGAAGGAGCTGAAAGGAGAAAAATAGGAAAAGAGTGACAGGAAAGTGAAACAAAAAATCTGGAACAGGAGAAAGAAAAGCAGAAGGGAGGAGCAAATAAGAACAGGTGTTGGGTGGAGACCAAGGAGGCAGGACATGGAGGATGACGGATGACTGAAGGCTAAGCCTAGAGTCCTCTCATAAGCTTTCTTCCCTCAAGTGCCTTTGCTTGCTCATCCCTAAACACAGGCAAGACAATCAGAATATTGAAGGTACCAATGAACCTACGGTACCCATGGCCAGCTAGGGGGATGACCAGGGTTGGCTTTGTACCAGAGGAAAGCAGACAGCAGATGGCCACGTTGAGCATGGCTGTAAGTTCTCATGGTGAGTGGTGTGTTAGGCCTTTTCCCTACTGGGCTGAGAAGCTGAAGGCTGAGATCTTGCTTTCTCTGTGACTTGAGAAATTATCTGAGCTAAGAATCCGTGTATGTGGAGACAGCTGGAGTGATGGGGGCACAGCTCTTCAGTCCTATCATTCAACTGACACCAGGAAAGGGACCTTTGGTCCTTACTGGGTGGTGGCTGCATAGGAAAAGGTGAACGAAAGGGATTATGGGGCTTTTAATTTGAGCTCTGGCCTGTATATATCTCCTATGTCCTAGCTTGGGAAAAAAGGAATGAGCCCTTTATCAATTTTTAATAAATTGAAATGACAAATAATCCATTTAATAAATTATTAACTGAGAAAATTACTGAAAACTGAAATATCAAACAATCGTGAGCAAATGCTCGAAGCAGCGTGTTTATTAATAACTCACCCTGCTGTTAGAGAGTGCTGATGCTGTGCATCCCACACAACCGCTGGCTGACCCCATCCAGGCCCAGAGTGTTGGAAACCTCAGGCTGGACCTCCATAGGGGTGTGCTCTGTGCAGGTGTGTGTGTTGGGGGGGGGGTGGTTCAAAGGCAAATATTTGAACCTGCAGCTGACAGATTATGGGCAGCTCTTGGATGGGAGGTACCTGCGTGGAGACGGAACCTTGGCCGACCCCAAGAAGTTTCTAAATTCCTCTGTGTAGTGCTGGAAGAGGACCAAAGATATTTTTACCTACAGGGCTTAGTTCTTCAAATTAAGACCCATGTTCTCAGGTTAAATTACCTATGTGTGTTTAAAACAGGTTGGAGCTCCTTACTCCTCAAATCATTGCAATTGAAAACATATAAGCTGAAGATATCTTTAATACATTTAACCTGAGGAGTGCCTTAGCAATAGATCCTGCAACCAGTCATTCTGAGAAGCCATATTGTATTTATGCAATGTGATGCTCAGGCACCAAATTGTCCTGTTTGCTATCATCCTTTTTTTACAAAAGAAAGAGGAGTCCCAAAGGTCAACAGATGGCTTGTGCTTTTCTTGGGTTCATGGGGCTGACTTCAACCTGTGGCCTGCCTCTGTGCTCAGCATTGCTAGGAAGAAGTTTTCTGCATATTGTCAGCTGGGAAGGAGATCTAAATTCAGTTCTATGAATGTGTATTGCTTCTGCAGCACTATAAAAGTAGAACTATTGTTAGTTGACCTGTCATGAGCTGGGAATGATCTGGACAGAGGGATAGTCCTGACGTAATTGGTGATAATTACGACCAGCAGAACCACTGCCCATGGGAGGCCTGCTGGTCTACCAGCAACTGGCCTGGAATGTGGGAGGAGGGAAAGGATGGAGGAAGGTACAGGCTGGGGAGGCTGAGCCCTGTCAATGGGGCAGTGGTCAGCTTCTGTGAAGGCTGATGGCCCCAGATTGTCAGACCAGTTCCAAGTGGGCACGTTCTTTTTCAAGATCTCTTTTTACCTTCTCAGAACTCTTAACGGTGGTCACACAGACTTGTGTGACTGAGGTGCTACAGGAGGTAGCTGAGGAGGTCCCTCACTATTTTCAAGGTCACAGTCATGTCTTCATTACCCCTGTATGCGATGGCAGGCACTGGCACACCTAAATGCTTCATTTTTCTAAAAGCAACCCTGCCCTGCCTGTGCTCTTTCCTGGATATGGAAGCTTCTCCATTTCAGCCCCGATGTGGGACTTGGGGAAGTCAGGTCAGCTGACCTCCTTGTGTCCTAGTTTCTTTATCTGTAAAATGGGGATAATAATAAACAGGGTAATTTGATGACTGGGATTGAACAGTCCCATTATATAAATACAATACGGCACTTTGGGATGCCAGGCTGTGTGCTCGAAGTCGGTGCTGCAATGGGTATTTTTAGGAAGGAAGGGTGGGGGGAGCAATGGGTGGTTTATAAATGTTTGTTACATTAAAAAAATGTGCGAGTTTCAATTGTGCAGAGCAGAGTATCATTTGTTTCTAGAAAAATTCGCTGCTGTGGGAATGAATTGGTTTGCGCTGAATATGCGATGGTTCAGAGAAAGGGATATTAACCCAATTTGCATTTCTTTGAACTGAAATAAATTATTGCCATGTTTGCATTAGTTGGGTCAACTGGATGTGATTGGGCAGGCTGCCTGTGGGGAGGGCTGACTTTGGGCTTGGAGGTTTGTGGCAGGGTCAATGGTGCAGATTGGCAAGCACCTTCCAAACCTGATTATTAACCTTTGAACAACTGTGGATCTTTTGAGGTCTGATGACAGCAGCATAGCATACTCACTCTATATAAATGAATTTTGTGCAATTCTCAGCAGAGCTCATCATGGTCCAGGGGCTAAATCCCAACCCCCCAAAAGGCAATGGCCACAATTTGATGTCTCATGGTCACATCACAACCCAGACAGGTTGGAGCCCAGTTTCTGAAGTCTCACCTGATCTGTGTAAACAAAATAGGACTTTGATTTTGAAGAGGACATCAATCAAAGACAACCTCACTTGTAAGAAGGGAATGAAGGGCTTGAAACACTCTGTACCAATATAAAATACAGTTCCAACAAGAAAAGGGAGCTGAGAAGACATGCACTGACCCATCTGTCACCAGAATTGACTTTCTGGGCTTGACCCACAGGCAACAACCCCTTCTTCCTTTGTTTCTTCTATCCAGTACCCTTAGAAATTGCACAGGGCGTCTCTGCACGCCAGTGTCTGGGCTTCTCTGAGCTCAACCTTGGACCTCCTTCTGGGAGTTTCCCAGGCTCTAAGGAGATTCTTGGCTGCACTTAGTCTAGTTGATGGTGACATGAACCATTTACTGCCAGAGAAGTGGGGCTCTCATACAGCATTGTGAGGATGCAGGTGAGTATTAGAGAGGTTATGTCAGGGGGAAAGCTACCTTAGGGATGAACAATGGTTTCTGACAGCTGGTTGGGTGCAACCAACTTCAGTGATTCAAGTCTCTGCTTACTGATGGTATGGAAGAGGCCAGGGACAGAGACTATCATCCCATCTTCCACCACCCAGGGCAGTGAAAGCTTGCTAATTACCAAGCACAGTCTTTATTTATCAAGGTACCCATTTGAACACTTTTTTTTTTTTTTTTTTTTTTTTGGAAAGAGGCAAACACGGGAAGAGAAGATGAGAGGCAGAGACTTAATTTAAAAAAATAACTCCAGGGAAAGTCCCTTTTGTATCATTTCTCTGCTTAAAACCCATTCACAGTGTCGCAGCAATTTCAGGTAAAACCCAATTCCCTTAACTCAGCATACAGCTCGGTGCACCCCACTGGACCTGTGCCACAGAGATTTTGGTATTTCCATATATGTTATGCTTCTTACTCTAAACCCCATGGCTTTGAAGACTTTTTTTTTTCTTTCTTTCCTTATTGATGTCAGGCCTTTAAGGCAATTTCCTCTGGGCTAGACAGGGCTCCAACTGTGATAGCACCTGTTACGTTGCTCTAACTAGGAGAAGAGGCTGGTACTGACAGGCAGCCTATGGGCTCCTCAGGACTGAACCTTGACCAATGCACTGCTGCATCAATGCTTCGTGACCAGCCAGTTGGGTGGGACTTGGGAAATGCATCTTGAATGTGTGTCTTCACACAGTGAAATGACTGTGGAGGAAATGGACTCAGTCTCAGTGTTCTGCCTCCCACCCCATCCATTGATTACCCCTATCACACAGAAGATGGCTTGTGTTTCATAAGCCTCTGTCACCCGCAAGGGGAGCTCTCACTGTCTGCCTGATGGATTTTATTTTTTGAAGGAGAAAATGAGTTGATGTACATAAAAATCAGAGCCTGGTGCTCAGAAAGGGCACCGTTAGTTTAGCTGTTATTAATCTTCACAAAGGGGTTAAGAGTGACCAAACCCAGTATTGTCCTCTAAGCAATAATGATTCTCCTCAGTAAGTAGTACCTCTAGTGGCAACAATCCAGAGCTTCCAGGACATAGTCTCCAGAACAGGAGGGGGCTGGCTGAGCCTTAAGAAAACAAATTAGATTTTGGGGGGTCCCATCAGGGCCCCACTTAGGCTGCCAGTGTTGTAGGCTATTGGGTTGGATCTGAGAATTGGTAGTAAGCAGGGAGGGAAGAAATGACTAGCAGAGCCTGTGGCAATGTCTAGCTAGGCTTTACTTAAGTTAGGGGATGGAAGCCACACTGGGTAAATGGGGTGATGAATGTGCAAGTGGCCAGGAAACTGCAAAGCGCTGTTCAAATGAGAAGCGTTATTGCGCTCATCCATTTTTCTTCTTTGTGCTCCTAGGGATCTTTAATAAGAGTTTCTTTGGAAACTCCTAGCTTGGCTTTCGATTAACTAAGGGGAAAGGCTGTGTGCAGTGGGTGAGTTGGGAGGCCTCCCTGCCCTGAGCATAGCAGAAGTTCTAGTTGGGAGAAAGGGACTTGTTGGCTATCGGAACTGGGGTGAGGATATACATCTGACTGCCATGTGGAGATAGAATTCCTCTGATGTGAGCTTTTTCCCAGCTTCAGGGGTCACCCCATCACTGCTCAAAGTATTCTTGAGAGACAGGGTGGCCCCTTCAGAGGAGGAAGAAAGAATGTGACTTGAAATGAGTGGAATATCGTAGGAACTGCCCTGAATTCCCAAGTCTATGCTTCTAAGTCAAGATCTCAGTTGGTCCAGGATGGTGCTAGCCATTTCCAGTTGCTTTACACATAGACAAAGAGCTGATATAAAAAGCAGAGACTCCTGACCCCTAACACCTGTGATTATCCCCATAACCTGAATCATTAGATTGAGTGGCTTCTGCCTGTGCCCTGCATGCCCTGGCCCTCCTTCCTCACTTCACAGCCATGGCAACAAGTATAATAAATAGGCACTTGAAGATGTGAAGTCCAACTTCCATACAAGGTAGCTAGCATGGCAGAGAGGTCAAAGCACCAGGTCAATTCCCAGGCAAATGTTCCTTAATTTGAAGCTGAACTCAACCTGATTGTGTGTATATTTTTCTGGGGCAAAGGTGACTCACCTGAGAGAATGAGTCTTAACCACCAAGATTTCCACTAAGGTATGAGGCTGAAACCTTGGACCTCTGAATGGCTAAACACCAGGACATTGTATATAACCTTTAAGGTGAGTTATCCGTATTATAGACTCTTCAAATAATTCACTGGTGATTATTCATAAGCAGCAATACCTAGCATGAAGCAAGGACCATGGTCTGGTCTTTCATCACTGGTCTCTATCTAACAGTGAGCACAATTCTTCTTACACAGAAAAAGCCAATCACATCTGCTCATTGAGTGATTATGAGGGAACTATCCTATGCAAATTTCCAAGCTCTTATAAAGATAAAACCCAAATAGGTTCTATGTTCAACTGTTGGTTGATTCCATGTGGTTAGGTCAATCCCCTTATTTTCCCATATAGATAAATATCATTTGGAGAATGTTACTGTCAAATATATCAGTGGTTAGAAAGCTCCCTGATGGGCAGGAAAAACTCAAGTTCATTTTCATTTAACTAGAAGGGTCAGATGTTAAACTCACTGCCAGAGTCACCTGTTTCGTCCAAGATTTACTGTGTTCCCAGAAAGCCTTCATTCATTTTTTTCCATACTGGCCTTTGGCCTTTTTCAAAGATCATTTAGAAATTATACTTGGAAGTGAAACAGAAAGAGACAGACCCAACCCATTGTCAAATGGCTTGGACTTTAGCACCTGGCAAAATCATCTGTGAAAATTCTGGAATGAAGAATGCCCATCTTTTTAAAAAAATCTTAGACCAAATAAGGACTTCCAAGGGCACAGCCCAGGGTAGAAATGCAACCAAGCTCTATCAAAGACATAGGTGTTCTGATTACAACTAGCGCACAGGTGCTTCTGCAGCACTGCAAGTATCATTGACATGACACTTCTGAGTCCTGATGTCTTCCTAGGATACCTCCACATCACTCTCGATATCTTGTGTCTTCCCTGCCCAAATCAGAGAGCAGAGGGACACCTCCATTGTTCACGAAGGGCAATATGACTATGGGCTCTGATTTTTAGCTTGTTTATACTGTCAGGAGCCTGGGAATCAAGGTGGTGACTTCAGATGGAGATGAGAAGAGAGGCAGGACACAGGGACTATAGTCAGAAGACTGCCCAGTGTAAGACCCTGCAGCAGTTCTCTGACAGGTCAGAAGGGGTGCACTCTAACCTAATTTGTTCACACAACCATTCATTTGTTGTTTATGCATTAGTTGTTTGGAAAGCATCTAGCAGGCGCAAGGCTCTGCAGATACACAGTGCACAAGACAGCCATGTCTTCTGCCTCATGGAATTGGGATGAGGGAGGTGAAGAGATAGAGATAATATGTAAGTCAACAGGAAGCTAATATTTGTCCAGATTTTAGTATGTGTTACTGAATGAATGGACTACAGCTCCAGCTGAGAATGACAATGAGAATGACACAAAAGAGATGTAAGTTGTTCACTACAGTGTCCTACCACTAGCAACTGCCATCCTCAATTAGAGGAAGTGGCCTTCCATTCTCTGTGACACACCGGCTAACCATGCCTACTAGTACCAGAACTCCCTCCCATAATCTCTCCACTCTGTCCAATTCCTCTCACCATAGAATGTGCATTTTAGCATTTGGCTATGTTCCACAGCTTGTAGATGAATCAGTGGAGGTCTGGAGCAATGAACTGCTTCTTTCTACCTGGCCAGCAGATGGAGGCTCCAAATCTCACCTTCTCAAATCTCCCTTAACATCTCATCTACCCAGGCTTCTTTGCTGCCCTCCAGAGTGGGCTGCTATGGTTCCTTCTTTTCTCTTAAAATGTCCTTTTATAGAGTCAGAGCTTCAATTAACATTTCTCTGTAGAACGACTGTATTAGGCAAAAGTTTGTGTGCGATCCAATAAAACGTCAGATGATATTGAGCATACGTCAGGCAGAGTCTGCAGCCCAGTAAGTTATTATGTGTAAATGCTACAACTTTATTTTGAGGAGAATACATGTGTCCTATCAAGCTGTTTTATGGATACGCAGTGTGATTGATTACAGCGTGTGGATCTGTCGCAACAAGATAAACTCAGATAGAATAATCTGTGGATATTTAGGCTTCAGCAATTTATTATTGAAACACAACTCTAGAAATGAGAATTCTTCCCATTTCAGCGATTTCTTTTTTCCCCTCCCCAATAAAAACGACTTCCAGAGTGCTGACTTCTGATGCCAGGAGTGCTTGGGTCAATCTTCTGGTCACTCATAGAAAGTCATGTTTGTATCAAAGCATCATTGTCGTTGTCTTCATCATCATCATCATCATCATCATCATCATCATCATCATCAACATCAGCAGCAGGTGTGTGCGTGTGTGTGTGTGTGTGTGTGTGTGTGTGTGTGCGCGCGCGCCGCGCATGTAGAGTGGGATAGCTGAGTGATGGGGGCAGGGTAGAGCTGAGGTTGCTGCATTAAGAGCAGTTGCTGTTTTAAGTTAGCAAACAAGCATGAAAAGCATCACCACAATTTGTTTAGCACATGACACAGTTTGGTTAAAAATGGATTATATCAAGGAACAAAATGTTTTGTAGATCAGCCCCAAGCAACTTGTTGCTAAAAAATGACTGTATGGAATCCATCAGCAACTTTTCAGAGGATTATTTGTCTGTGAAACCAAGAGTTTCTTGAATGAATCAATCAAGCTGCAGCTCCCATCTCTTCCCTGAAGCCATCACTGAGCAACTGGGGACACAATGACCTTCTCTGGCCTTCTAAGTGTTGGGGCCTTTCCTTTGATGAGTCGCTCCTGTCTCTGCTTTGATTTCTGCTCTGAATTATGCACCTCTCTCTCTGATTATTACAACTCTTATCATATGTATGGAGAGGAGCCAAGGATGAGAGGAAGGAAATAGAGGATCTAGAAAGAGGAGCTGTGTGCTAGCATCTTGGCTTTGTCTTTTGCTAGTTCCATGACTTATCTTGTGTGATCATTCCACCATCTGAAAAACAGAGATAGTAGTGTCCATCCCAACCACTTTGCACCTTGATAACTGCATGCTAAACATAGGAACCAGTTTACAGACTGAGAAATTCTAGTCAAGAAATAGTTCTATAGTCACTATTGATTTAGGTACAAATAGAGTTCTCCCTTTTCTATTTTCCTGACCAATAACTTAAGACCCCAAATGCTTATATTATCAGAAAGTCTAATTCTGTACTTCATACCCCATATATATTTGAAGGAATATACATATTCCTTCACATGATGCAATAACCACTCCTTGGGGCATGATGTCTGCTCTATGTGGTTCACAAAGCCTTTGGTGGCTGTGAACTTTTGCCTAGAGCAGCAGCTCATAACTTATGGGTTGTGACCCCTTTGGGGGTGGCATAACAGTAGCAAATTTGCAGTTACAGAGTAGCAATGAAATAAACTGCAGCATGAGGAAATGTATTGAAGGGTCACAACATTAAGAAGGTTGAGACCTGGCCTAGAGACCTTATACAAAGTTTTTGGGTCTCGATCCCTCCACACTATTACTGGGCTTTCTTAGCCTTGGGTCTTCTTAGACACATGCTCACACAATCATGGTCGCCATTTCCCCAAGCTTTTCCCCAAGACATCCTCTTAGAATTCCTTAGGTCCTGAGACTGAATCCTTGTCACTAGTTCCCATTAAAATGTCTTAGGTCCATCATAGTTCTTTCTCAGTATAGAACTTGAGGGTGCCCTGGGGACAATGACATCATGTGTGTGCCTTATTAAGTGGAAATGAAAAATAACATCACCTTACAGGGTTGTTGCAAAATTTTGATGAGATGCTAGATGTAAGGTTTTCCTTAGAAGAGTGTGTGGCTTAGATTCAGCTCTGGAGGTCTTGATAGCTGTTTTCTACTTTGATTGAAGGGTTACAGATGATGAGTACTGATCTATGTGCTTCCCTAAGAAGGGATTTGTGATATAGCGATTAGGATTTAGGTTGTTTCTCCCTTAAGATGGTCCTGAGATCCTAACCTAACAAATACAATTTAGTGAGCTGAACCTACTAATTAAACAAGGGAAGAACTTACTAATTATCTAGTAGCAATGGTGAATTTTGAAAGCATACATAACAGTAACATTATATAGACCGAGCAGGTTATATTTAGGTCTCTCTCTCTCTCTCTCTTTCTCTGTGTCTCTCTGTCTCTGTCTCTCTCTCTCCCCTACCTATCTACCCATCTATCTACACACATATATGCACATACATATGTGCATGTGCATGTGCACTCACCCCCTCGCACACACACTCACTCATACATGTAGATATAGGCATGCAATAACAATGAAACCAAGACCATGGTTTTGAAAGTGAACAAAAAGAGAGGAAAGAAAATATTTTAATTTTATTAAAATCTCAAAAATACAAAAGAAAAAAGGTAAAAATTAAAAAAAAAAAGAAACAAAGGGGGAACTTTGCATCAGTTTTTGTTGTATAACAAATTGCTACAAAAATATTGTGGCATAAAATGACTTCTGTTTACGTTAGGATATGATAGTCTCACTGGTCACTTCAGCTCATTTCTTAGCTATCTTCAGGTGTATGATCAGCTGGTAAATGTCCTGACGGCTTGTTGACCTAACATAAGCTCACATATATGGTCATTGGCAATTGATTACCAAGCCTTAGTGTTTCTCAGGAGACTCAATGGTCACTGCAGTTGATTGGCAAGCCTTAGTGTTTCTTGGAAGACTCAATGTTCTGCACACTAGTTTGGCATTACCCATCATGCTATCATGGCTTCAAAGATGCAGCCAAAGAGGCTACAGGGCTTGCTGAGGGCCAGTCACAGAATTTTTTAAGTCTCTGTCAACTCAGTCACTTGATTGGAGATGGACTGCTGCTGTCTGTGATTACGGCTTACAGTAACAGTTCGAGCCTTTCTTCAGTCCAACTGACTCTTTCTTAGTGGTCCCACTGACATTCTGAGAGATATCTCTGCCTCACCTTTCTCTCTTACACTCTTCACTTTTAGTTTATTATATACTAACTCTGCCCCAGGCACATTAGTCTATAAGCCACACAGTATTCAAAGGGGGCATTCAAAATGGAGTGAAAGTGCTTTGGTAGTTTATAGCAGGAACTTTAAGCTTATCTAGAGAAAATACAAAGGTCCCTTAGAGTAATCAAAGTTCAGACTAAGTATTTTTATTTGTTGATTGATTTATTTTGTAGTACTGGGGATTGAACACAGGGTCTTGTGCATGCTAGGCAAGGACTTTACCGCTGAGACATATCCCCAGGCCAAGACTGAATCAATAAAGAACGTTCCACAGTTTCGGGGGTGGAGCAGAATACAAGTGTAAAAATGGAAGTTACAGAAGAACACCCCAACAGTTCTCTAGGCTATATGGTAGGACCTCCAAGACTCTCAAAGGTGCACTTATATTTAGGCAAAAGACAGAACGCAGTACTGATGGCTTTGTCTTGATTTTCACATGGAACCAGATCATCAAAGAGACTGCTCTCAGTGAGATCACTGTGGAAAGTGTTTCCAGGCTTACGCACGCCTCCTCTTTATGTCTCTGATGCTCCCTCCCTAATGAGATGCTCTTCACATGCCTCCATCCTCTGACTCCAACCTACAAAAGTAAAGATCTTCAGGATCAATGGGTGAGCAGCCGGGGGCATGCTTCTACTGTGTCTCTATGTGTTTTCTACATGCCTGTATGATATTTATGTTTGTTTGTCAGTGTGATAGGATCTAGAACCTATAACTATGTGTTTGTGGGGATTTCTAGATAGCATTATGTAAACTGGGAAGACCTTTAAATGTGATTCTGTGGGGTGGAATTTTGGATTGAATAAAATGGAAAAAACAAGACAAGCACCAGATTATTTTTATTTATTGTTTTCTTATTCTCCTGCTCTCCCTGTCCCTCTCCCTGTCCTTCTCCCTGTCCCTCTCCCTCTCCCTCCAGATTTCTTGGTATATCCCAGGGTGTCCTGACTTACTCTGTAGGCCAAACTCAGGAATCCGCCTGCCTTTACCTCTGGAGTGCTTGGATTAAAGGTGTGCACTACCATTGTCTGGCTTATTTTTGATTCTTGAGAGCAGAGCAACACGACCATCTGCCCCTTGCTTGGGCTACTCTGATTTCAACACCATAATGGCCCACACCTTCAAACTGTGAGCCCAGATATATTCTTCCTTCCCTAAGTTTCCTTTCTTCATGTGATGAATACAATCCACATGGTGCGTGACGTTCATTCACACAACTGGCTATACTGTGGGACCAACCTTATCAGTTGTGTATTGTGTAGCATGTCAAGTCAGATGTTATTACCTGGAAGTCATAAAGTAAAATAGAACAGACACAGAAATGCAAAAGCTGCAAGATCACATTCCTACCTGGGGTCTAAAATGTCAAACTGGGAGGCAGAGAGTTACAATGATGCTTTCCAGGAGCTTGGATGAGGGACATAGGAAAATACTGATGAAGGGAATAAGTATAAGACATAGAGATCGAAAATATATGGTGATTATGCACTATAAAAATGTGCTGTGCACCCAAAATGTCCTAAGAGAATAGATACTAAGTGTTCTCACCATACATATGCAAAACAGTGGAAAGATGAGACAATGGATGCATTAATTGGATTAGTAGTGATAATTGCTTTACAATGCGTGTATATGTATATGCTTATGAGTATATACACATATACACAAATACATCTACACATTAAATCACAACAGTGCTTACTGAAAGTATTAGCCCTTTTTATTTGTCAGTTGGACCTCAATACATTTTGGGGGAAAACATAGTTTTGTGGAGTTTCATCAGGTACCCTTTGCTGTCTTTTCAGATACAGTTTTGTTGCTGAGAGGTACAAGAAAGGAAAATGACTGTGATTCTGGAATCCTTGCCCCTTGGACTTTGCCTAAATTAGAAATGTGTCTCATTCGGTCTGCCTGGGCCTCTTCTGGCTACAATTTCCAGATGTGAATCAGGGCTATTGCCACAAACCTGAAGCCGCCAATGGTTTCCACCTCTGACCGCTGCATGGTCCTTTGCCTTCCAAGCATTCTTCAGTTCACCTTCGATGGGTTTCTCCCAAAACTATCAGGTAGATAGAGAGATGTTTTCATTTAGGAATGAGAGCTCAAAGTGCTGAGAAGTCTGCTAGAGTCCTCAACTCATGAGGAGTTGAGACACAAGCACAGCTAGGTTTTAGAATTTTCAGAGCAGAGCTTCATTGAGAAATACAAAACAACCACCTCTGGCTTGTTAGGAAAGCATGTCACCCAACTTTCTTGCACCCTAAACACCAATCCTCATTCAATTACAACCGACAATTCAAAGTATAGGTTTTTGAGCCTTTGTATCTGATTTTTTTTCCCCATCATGGCCTTGGTCTAGTTAGTTCTAGCCATGTAAATCTTTATATACACCATGGAATTGAGAGACAGAGAACACAGAACTACTTTGGATCAAAGATAACCTATGATTCCTATTTAATTAAGACTATTTTCAAGGGGAAAACATTTGAAATGTAAATAAAAAAAATAGCCAATAAAAAACCATAAGACTATTTTCTGGAGATGCGTTGGGAAATGACCCCTCATGCCATGTCTTATTTTTACCAAGGTGATACTCCTACTCTGCTTAGCTGGCAGACTTGGTGGAAGGCAGCAGGAGCTCCCTGGAACGAGCCAGCCTGGGTTTCAATATTTGACAAGGTACCAAAGATTAGGTTTTTGTCTTGTTGAGGGCAGAATGAAGACAAACCATTGAGAATGCCAGAAAGTGACTTTTAATCTACCATAAAGAGGAACTTCCTACCCTTTAGAGTGACCCAGAGAAGACTGTCTCCTCTTCAGAGGCTGTCTATCAGTTCATGAGAGCTGCCAGTCTCCCAACAAGGAGCAAGAACTGATGAGAGGCATTTTCCTTAAAAAGAAAGCCCATCAATTTTTTTTATTAGGCCCAGCCATTGGTCCTAATTTTAGATTCTAGAATGGCAGCAAATAAAGCTGATCACTCTTGTACATTTTACAAGAGGGGCCTGTAAATGAATTTCTAATTGCTGAAATTTCAGGCATGTTTATGAAGTGGAATAAATTTCAGGCCAGTGGGAGATATTTTGGGACAGTATATTTCTTTTTAGTTCACACTTCTCTCGTTCCATAAAGCTGACCAGCCACCATCCTGGTTGGATAAATGCTTGGAAAATTCATCTTAACTTTCAATTGCTGAAGATGATTTGGTAACAAGGAAGTAGAATCAGTAGGGCTTTAAAAATGTCTTCTGAGCCTTTAGAAAAGTCACTTTCATCTTCAAATTCAGACCATGAATGAAATTGTGGTGTGTGTGTGTGTGTGTGTGTGTGTGTGTGTGTGTGTGTGTGAGTATGTGTTCATTCCATTAAGAAAATGGCTATGCTGGATGGTACAGGGTCAGAAAGGAGTTGTAAGTAATTCCTACACCTCCATATGCAGCTCAAGCCAGCCTCAAACTTTTTGTCACCACTCTACCTCAGCATACCTAAGCCTTCTTGTTGGTATGCTCCCCACAAACCTGGTTTCAAGGACACAGGCTTCCTGTGAATGAATTACCTCTGTTTTCTTCTATTGCCACGGAAAGGTGTGATTCTTTGTTAAATAAATTTGTAGCATTTCCATCTTTCTGCCTATGAAAATAATTCACAGATAAGATTTTTTTTTTTTTTTTTTTTTTGGTTTTTCGAGACAGGGTTTCTCTGTGTAGTCTTGGCTGTCTTGGAACTTACCCTGTAGACCAGGCTGGCCTCGAACTCAGAAATCCACCTGCCTCTCCCTCCTGAGTGCTGAGATTAAAGGCATGCACCACCACTGCCCGGCTCACAAATATGATTTTTTAAATCTATTTTTTCCCCAAGAGCTAGAAATTATCCTATTTGCAATTTTGCCTACTTTCCCATGTACTTACGACCCAGGCTCCCTCACAGTCTTCCTTCCTTCTGGCAGAGGGATAGAAGTCCTGTACGCTGAGTCAAGCCCATCGGGTGATGGAACGATGTAGTTTCATTTTCTTAGATTAACCCACTTTTGTATTTCATTTGGATTGGCTCTCTCTGGACCCTCTGGCTCTGTCCTGTCTTGGTGACTCCCAAGCTTCACTCCTTTAATGGCTATCCTTTGCTTGGAATCTTACATGCTTTTCTGCTTTACTCACCCACTCTGATGAAGACCCTTTTCTGTAGATTGCTATGGAACTGTGTACAGACGAGATTTTAGAACCCTTGTTTACCTAAATGCCTTTGCTTGTTCTTCGAAGTGGACTTTTCATTTGGATATTGTGGGTCAAATGTGAAATGCTTTTAAACACTTCATTCCCAGCAGGTGGGCCCTATCTGGAAGGCATCAGAACAGTTATGAGGCAGAGCCTCACTGAGGGAAAGTGGGTCATTGAGGGCAGACCTCCAGCTTTGATAGCTTGACCATACTTCCTCCATGTTCTCTACCTTCTGTTTCATGAACATTTGAGAAGTCCCAGCAGCACATTCTTCTCACTATGCTGCTGCCTCTAGCCATACTTACCCATCCACGATGGACTGTATCTCTCAAGCTGTAATAAAAAAAAAAAAGTCAGCATTTTCCCCTAAGTTGCTTTTTGTCAGGTATTTGGTCACAAGCAGAAGAGTAGCAATCTAACGGGGTGTCCTAGGATGGAAATGTGGTCCCACCCCTCAGGGTTCTGATGGCACAGCTCTCCAGCCAGAGCTTTCTAGTCAACATATTCCAGACACTAGCTTTCGTAATGATGACTCTAGTATGACTCAGGTACTGTTCTGATTTTTACTCCTTTTAATATGTGATAGAGATAGAGAGAGAGAGAGACAGAGAGAGAGAGAGGGAGATAGAGAGAGATAGATAGAGATAGAGGTAGAGATAGAACCTGGCATGGTCTTTTGAAACCTCAAAGCCCATCCATGGTGGCTCACATTCTCTAATAAAGCCATGCCTCCTAATCAGTGCCACCAAAACTAGGGACCAGGTATTCAAATATATGAGCCTATGGGGGCCATTATCATTCAAACTAAAATAGTTTTCTTACTCAGTGTGCTTATTTTATTTCCAGTTCCATGAATTTAATAATTTCATTGTTCTTTACTGCTGAATAATATTTTTTTGTTCTATATACCATATTTTCATTATCCATTCAAAAGCTGATAGACATATATGCTGATACCATTTCCTGGCTATTACAAAAAAAACCTTTCAGTTCTGAAATACATTTGGCATTTTATCTTTGTAATTGGCTCATTTACCAAGCTCTCATTAAAATTTCCTTTAAAGGGCTCTTGGATCTCCTTGATGCCTGAGTTTTTCAACATTCTTTCCTATATTGAATCATATTACCCATTATATAATTCCTAGATATTACTTATATTTATCCTCTGGAAGTCTGTGCAATTTTTAAATATATTGGTTCCATATTTAATATCCTCATAGTTTTTTTTTAATTGTCTGGTTTCTCTTTTCTAATAGCCTCCTGTTCTTGTTGCATGGCTATTTATTTCTGATAACTCTAACTATAGCTTTTATTTCTTTTTTCTTTTTTACTTCTTGCTTTATTTTCTCTAAGTCTTTGGTTTTAAGGTTTTGCTTTACTTTTTGTTAGAATTCCTATATGTGCGGTGTGGCTCTCTGTTCATATTTCAGAGTGAGGAACCGCATCCTGGAAACTTTGTTATTCAATCCCAACATTAGAGTCACAAATCTGAAATGTTAAATTTATAGAGACAACACCTTTAGCTTTCTGTCTTGCTGATGACCTCTGGGGGCACACAGCGAGAACAAAAGGAAGCATCTCACCATTCAGGTACTTAAGTAGCTCCCACTGAGGAGGACAGCTCAAGAATGTCGGTCGTATTTTGCCTTGGAGAAAGGACTGAAGGAGCTGAGGGAGTGTGCAGCCACAGGGAGGTAGCAACAGTGGCAACTGGCCTGACCCCCCATACTTCTGGAGACTGATCCACCAACCAAAGAATACACATGGAGGTACCCATGGTACTGGCCACAAATGTGGCATAGGAGGGTCTTGTTATCTGTCAGGGGGAAGAGAGGCCCTTGGGCCTGAGGGTGTTAGATCCCCCAGTATAGGAGAATGACAAGGAGGGAAGAAGAGAGTGGATGGGTGGGTGGGAGGGTGGGTGGGTTAGACAATATCCCCATAGTGGCAGGGGGAGGGCAGAGGGAATGGGGAGGTTCCAAAGGGGAGATCTGAAAAGGGGGAAACATTTGAAATGTAAATAAAATATGAAAATAAAAAAAATAAAGTAAAATATCTAACTTGTAAAAAAAAAAAGAATGTCATATTTGTGGCATAGGGTATAATGATGGAACCAGAAAAATGGTCAAAATGGCAGGAGGGGAGCATGGAGAAGAAAGATGAACATAGCTTAACTTTAGAAGTCAAAGCAGCTGACAATATATTACCACTGAGGATCTTTAATATTACAGTGGAAGTAGAATCCAGTTTTGGGGAGTAAGGGAAACAAGAGGAGAGCTGACTATGGAAAGAATGCTTGCTATACCAGAACCTTGCTCTCCCATGGGCTTCCCTGGCCTCAGTTTGCCTAGTTCAATAGCACTGAGTATATTCTGTAATACTAGGGGGCGCCTGCACAGCAACAGTGAGAAGTGATGCACAGGAGACAAGAGGGATTTTTAAATGTATGAAAGTAAAACAAACACTTTATTTAAGGAAAAGGCAACTTGGAAAAAAGAAAGCCTAATCAATAACTCAGTACAGCTGGCTTAAGCACTTTAAAGCCAGTGTCTGTGATAAGGAATGAAAACATTAATATACAATGCTTCACCATAAATGAGTACATTCAGGCTGATGTATTGCAGCTGAGCCGGTTGGCGGATGGTGTGCTTTTAAAGTGAGGTTTACAATCAGGATCTCTTTTGCTTGGGGAAGTAGAAGAAGGCAGAAATGGCTGAGAGCTTTGCCAGGGTGCAACTCTGAGCCTTTGGTGTGTGGGATCCCTGCCAAATGACTGGCTTCCTCTATGGCCTCTTCCCACTCAGTTGAGCACAAGGCAGCTGGGGAGGCTCAGAGCAGGGTGGTGGCAGGCTTACACAGAGAGATTGGAGCAGGGATCTGCTCTAGTCAGCTAGGAGGGCAAGATACTACACATTGGCCATTCTGGCTTCCCCATTCCCACAGATGTGGTCAAAGAGGGTGTCTCCCAGGTGACCAAGATCAGTGCCTTTCTGCCCCTGCAACCTTTTTCTGGAGTCTCTTGTTACTCGCTGAGTTTCTTATTGTCATAGTTCATTCAAGGATGTGTTTTACATTGGTGTGTGTGTGTGTGTGTGTGTGTGTGTGTGTTACTAGTGAGTTTCACTAAAGTTGCTTACAGAGCATGAGCAAGGGGTAATTTACATACACACAGGCAAGTGGATACCACTGAAGAAAATGTTTCTCCCTTCTCCAGTAAACATCAATTGCTTATAAATTCTCAGCAAGGCAGGAGGCCATTATACATCCTTCCCCCTTCCGTGATAGAATGTTGATGGCCCCAATTATGTGTAGATAATATCAGCTGCTTAAAGTTCAAGACAGCAAGAGCCATGCCATTCCCAGAGAGTGTCCCACAGCAGTTCCTTCCTTCTACTCTTACATTCTTCCTATCCACTCTCCCAGCCATGCTTTCTAAGCCCTTTAGGGGTTGATATAGATGTCTCCATTAGGGTTGAACCCTGAACGCTCATTTATTTTCTGTACTTTGACCAGGAGTCAGTCTCTCCAGTAACAGTTGTCCACTGTGAAAAGAGGCTTCTCTGATGTTTTAAAGTTTATGAAACGGTGTGGGAAATCCTGCCCCGTCAATATAGCTATAGAAGAATCAGAAAGGATAATCTAGATGAAAGAATGCAATCAGAAGTTTTATTTTGAATGCTTGGGTAGTCTGGTAATATGGCACAATGACATATCCTACTACTTACTACCCTAGTCATGAGAAGAAAACACACATGTTTGGACATTACTATTTTCAAGATGGAACCAGCCCCACTTTCATCAGAAGGGCCTACCTGGGGCCACACCCACCACCTCGTTCTTCTTTAATCTCCACTCCTGCTTGTGTAAACAGACCTTTGCATTATACCCCCCCCCCTCCGTCCCTCCCTCTTCCCTTCTTTCTGACTGCCTCAGCAACCTGTCAAGATTCAGCTTCACTACTTTTACCAACACCTGTTTCTCTCTTCTAGCTTTCTGGCAGCCCTTACCGAATGGGAAACAGGAAAATGTTCCTTTTATCTTTTTTCTTTTTCTTATCACTACTGTCCATGAAGCAAATCAAAGGCCCTGTTTCCTTAAAAGATTTCACTGTCAGTCAATGCAAGGGAGATATGTACCACTGCACAGTTAGTGATTTGGTCAGAGCGGCAGCATCTTTGGGTGCCTGTCACTGGCTAGCACCTCCTATAGTTTTCTTAATTGATAACTCCAGTGGTCCCGAAGAAGGAGCTTCATATTCCTGACTGTCTGGGGCTTGCCTGGGGCCTTATTGACAGTCCATGATTACCAAGCAGTGAAATGAGCATGCCCAGCTTTTCACCCAGAACCCTGACCACAGGGTCCTGTTGGACTTGGCATGATCTTAGCCTCTGTTCATAAAATCAGATAAAAAGTCAGGATGATTCTTTGACCCTGTGTATTGTTCCTCCCTGCATTTAGGCAACCAAACGCTATTTCTGAATAGTTTGTTCTGAGGGCTCTTGTGTAGAACCTTGTCCCTTGTGGCCTTTTCAAGCTTCTGGAAGCAGCCTCTAACTCTCGGCTCATGGTCCCTTTCCTTTGTACAGTCATAGCAGGATGGATGATCATGCCTCAACTCAGAGCTCTGATGCCCACATTGTGGTATTAACCCCCTCCCCCCAATATTCTTAAGACCTGTGACTAGCTCAGGCTTACCTAAAATATCCAGGATGACTTTCTTACTCTTTGGTCAGATGATTTGTAACACCAGCAACTTCAACCCTCCCTATCTATGCAGGACAACCTTTTTAAAAAATACCTTTTTGAGGGGGATTAAGACACAGAAATCTTTGCCTGGTAAAAATTTTTTATTTCACCCATGACTTCTGACTCTTAAGGTTACTATGACAAAAAGCAGGTATCTAAAAAGATTGTTTCCCCTTCAGGTATAGCCGACTTCCCTACATATATGAACTCTGGCATAAATGTCTCATGAATCTCTAACTGTCAGCTTCCCAGATAAACTCCTCCCAACCAGAAACCTCTTTTAGGCTTTACAGATTCTTTAGAGACACATCATTTCCAAGTCTAATTTCCAGTGCATATTCTTGTTGGGAGAGCCTCTGTTCAAAGCACAGTGTATATGGTGGAAGGCTGATGGGCCTGGGCACTGTAATGGGCTATCTTACTGGCTGCACTCAACTGCATGCATATCATGAGATCACAGACCAGCATTCATATGGGAATGTACTCCTGGAATAAGAACTGGCTATGAAAATAAGGTGAAGAACTGAAAAAAGAATAGATAGGTGACAGATGATAGATACATAAGTAGATTTGTACACATGTGTCAGTCAGCTCTACAGCATTATGACAGAATACCTGAGACAATTTTTAAAATGGTGAGGTATATTTTAGCTCATAGTTTCAGAAGGATTTTTTGTGATTGGTTGGTTCCAGTCCTTTGGGTCTGTGGTGGTTCCCTAAAAGCTTGTTTGCCTCATGGTGTGTTGGAAACAGAAAGAACCAAGCTGGCCTTCTCAAGAGCTCTTCAAGCATGTATCCCAATGACCTACCTTTCTTCTACTAAATTCTACTTCTAATGACTCAAACACCTCTAAATCATGCTATAGGCTGGAGAGCAAAATGTATACACATGAGCCTGTGTGGGCATTGCTGAGACATTACTTTATGTGTATGTCTAACTTGTAATAGGGAAGAAGAATAATTTTGTCAGTCACCTACCATAGGATGATCTGCCATTCTGCTGGGCATTTAAGCAGTCCCATGCCACATGTGTGGTTGGCCAGCTCTTGGATTATGTTCTGGAAATCTACTAACATGTTACACAAAAAAGGAGATAACCTTTATCTCCTTAAGGTTTAATTTTTTATTACCCCAAATGAGATATTATAATTTAAAAAGAAAAGTTCATGAGGTATATAATTCTCCTTTCCTTCCTGTCTGGTACTTGGTTCTTTAGCTCAGATATCCACATGTAGCTCTTGTTCGTATTTTGCCTTATGCCTTCCTAAAGGACTTAGTAGTAACACATTGCTATTTTCAGCCCTTTACTATCATAGATATACCTAACACATGTGTACACATTTGTACACACAGAAGTATGTATGCACATACTCGCATGCATGCACCCATGCTCAGGATGTGGAGATGGTGCTCAATTCCCTTTGACTTTCTGGGTCAGACCTGTTTTGTTAGTGGAGAAGAGCTAACATCTTATGAGGAGAGAACCAAAGTCCCAATAGGGACGGCTCAGATAGAAGGGTTGGAGGTGTAGCATGGGGAAGGTATTTGGGTCTAGAATCAACCGAATTAGCTCCCTAGAGCTCTGATGTGGCCCCTTCCCCAAACTAGGACCACTGCTTGTAGGCTGTCTCTGTTCTTCCATGGGGTGGAGAGAGGCTGAGCAGCAATTAAGAATGAGGGACCCAGTGGGGGGATTTGTCAGTGACTTATCCTGACATCAGTAATTTCTGGATCAAAATCATCTCTCCCTTCCAGAAAACCCTGCCCATAGATGGCAAGCAACCTTTGGTGATTCCTTGTTGGAGTTATGCTACTTTCTAGATCCACATTTTAATCTAGAACCAAACAGATGTGTGATGAATGTTATGATGGTAGGAACAGTGCTGGCATCAGGAGTAGTAAATCTATACCCAAGTCACTCTTCATTTACATCTAAGTACCTGATAACTTGAAAGATTAAAGTCTCTACTAGAATGAATTTGAGTAAATGGATATGTACCTCGCTTTCTTCCTTTCAAACTCTCCTGTCTATACTATGCTGATGTTGCTTGTGGATCCAGCCAGGATGAATGACAGAAGAGAGGAAGTAAAGATCAATGAAGCTGCACAACTTTTGTGAAACCTAAAAGGAGTTAGCATTTTCAGTGCCCTTTTGATTGGATGCTTCAAAAATGGTTCCAATGATCTATACTTACTGGTGTGCAGGCCCAGCATGGGCTAGATCTATTAATGTCATAGCAGAAGTGATGGGATGTCACTATGTGATAAGGTTATTATGTTAGTCTGTGTTGCTAGTTACCAGATACTATAGTCTGGTAATTTATAAAGCTAAGATGTTTACCTGGACTTATGGTTGTAAGTCCAACTCAAGGGGTTACATTTGGAGATGGCTTTCTTGTTAGAAGTGTTCTGGAGCAGCTCAGGACCTCACAAAAGAGACAGGAATACCATGCACTTAGGAGTCTTTTGGTTTATCGTTTTAAAATAAAAAAATTATTCTTCTCTCATATATTATATCTGGACTGCAGCTTACTCTTCTCCTGGCCCCAGTCTCTCTCCCTCCCCTCCCCTCCCCTCTGCAGGATCAACCACCCTTTGGTTTCTCTTGTCATGGTGCCTCCAGGATTCAGCCATAGAGACCTTACCCCAACAACTTTCTCTGATAAAAATCACCACTCAACAACCTTTCTTCTATGTCTTAACACTAAAGTTTCTGCCTTTTCTGTACTTAATACTGAAGATTAAACTCCACTCTAATATGCATTCAGAGATGTCCATAATCAAACTATAACAGTTAAGAAAGAAGGCTTTTTGTCTTGCTAGCATTCTTTGTCTTCCCTGGCTCTCTGGCTTTGATCAAGCAAGCAGTCATGGTGGAGAGATCACACAGCTAGAAACTGAGGGCAGCCTCCAGCCATTAGCTGGAGAGGAACTGAGACCCTAAGGAATAACCCAGCAGCTCATGAAGAACCAAGTTGTGCTGACAACTATTGTGTAGCTTGGAAGCAGATCTTATCTATTTGGGCTTTGTCTCCAGGGTACATGTAGTTGAGAGCTTAAGAGAGATGCTAAATTCGAGGACCAAGTTCATCCATGGCTCAATTCTTGACATATAGAAAGCGGAAAATAATAAATAATAATGTGGTATGGTAAACTGCTAAGTTTAATGGTATTCTCCTCCACAGCAAAAAATCCTCTCATACTTTATGGCTCTGTTCTGTTAAAGGAAGGATTCTCACCAGTCTACTTAAGTATGGCAGGAAAGGGGGTGGTATCATCACTGCTTAAATGCTGAAACCTTATTTTGGTTGTAATAATAATGGTTATAGAAAATTTCACAAGGATGCACTGAGTACCAGTTATGACTAGTTGCTATGTTGGGAATGTGGGTTGTGAATATAGATATAACATGTCTCTTTCCCTTGATAAAGTCATGATCTTCAGGAGGACACTCAGAGACAGTCTGAAAACAGAATCAAACACATTATGTTATGTGTTTTGAAATAGTCACAAAACATTTTGAGAACCCAGATGTATGTAGCAAAAATTCTCACCAAAACAGAGAGCATTTGTAGAACTCGGGGGATCCCTCACTCTATTCTAGTGAATTCCAGCTCAGTTCCAACAGGGAATGTCACTCAGCCTTTCATATGTCTATGACTGTCTATGACCAGATTCTTATCAAGAAGCCTTGTAGGGGAAGAAGGATTTAGTTTGGCTCAGAGTTTGAGGGTAAAATGCTTGATGGGGAAGGAATAGCAGAGGAAGGGACACATAGGTGTGCTGGCAGGAAAGTGAGGCAGGACCAGGAAGTGGGGCAAGGAAAGAAGGGCTGCTATAATCCCCATGACTTCATTTCTGTTGTGATAAACTGCTGTTGTTTGATACAAGCAAACTATAGGAGAAAAGGTTTATTTTAGGTCACAGTTCCATTATAGTTCAAAAGTGCAGGGTAGTCACAGTCTCAGGAGCTTGAGCACTGATTACATTGAATCTATAGTAAAGAAGCAGAGGAATGAATTGATGTATGCATGCTCAGCTTGGTTTTCTCACCTTTGTACAGTTTGAAATCTCTTTCCCAGAGAATGCTATCATCCACAGTGAGTAGGCCTGCTCAACTCAAATAACATAATAAACATACTTCCCCACAGATATAGCCATAACTCAACTTGATCTAGATAATCCATCTGAGACTTCCTTCCTAGGTGATTGACTCTATAGTGTGCCATTAACAGTCAAAACCAACCACCACTATAGATTTTTTTCCAGTTTGATCCCACCTCCCAAACATTCTATACATCCTAAAGCTGGGTTCCAAGTGCTCAAACATGAGTCCATAGAGATGTAAACTGTATTCTCACCTTCTCAGACATTTAATCTTTGTCACATGGTGAACAGCATCTGCAGAGACAACCAGTTTTAAATAATGTTCCTAAACTTCCAAATTTCAGGTGACTTTAAAGAACCTCAAGTTACAACTATATATTCTCACCCAGGTGTGTTCATTCCATCCTTGATTCAGTGAAATAAAATAGAGAAGTTAGGCCCCCAGCAGATGAGATCAAGACCTGGGATTCATAGACATTACAACTAAATACAGGATTTGTTGAAATGCTGTTTAAGCAGTCACTAGCATTTGACACCTATAACTGGACTTTTGCTTACTTTTTTTGAGTTCTTTTGTCTATTGTCTTTCAAATACTTATTCTACCCTTCCAACTCCCCTGACACTTGGTATGAAAGAAAGAAGGTTAGAGGAGAAAGAGGGTGTTGATGTTTTTAGACTTCTTCCTGATAATTAAGGGCTTTGAGTTTCCTGATGAAAGTTTGATCTTCATCTTCAGGATATCTCCAAACAGCAACCAGCAATCCAACAATCCACAATCCGGCAACCAGCAGCCAGCAACCAGCAACCAGCAACCAGCAAGCAGTAACCAGTAATGAGCAACCAGTAAATAGTAACGGCAGCAGGAGTAGAATCAGCAGCCAGAGCCTCTCAAGGCTCTGGCATTTTTATACCCTCTCAATTGTCCCCAGAATTCCAAACATAAATGATCTTCATCTAGCAAAATCACACCCTGCCAGAGCATGAGACAAATCATAGTTAGCTGCTGTGGACAATCTAAAGCAGCCACATATCCCACACCTGCGATTAAAAATGTATTTAACATTTCTGTGTTTTTAAAGAATTCAAAACGTTCACTACAGATGCCATTTCTTAATTTGCAGCACCTCCAACTCAGTATCACTATCCACAAAGAGGCTGGGGGCATGGTGCCTTAATGAAGATAGTCACCCAGTGAAGAGGATTCATGGCTTATGTCCTGACTTCACTGCTATTATGTGAATTAGATCTGAATTGGTTTTGACCTCCCTGGCCACTCATAGTCAAGAATTATCTCCTCAAAGAATGTCTCTCCCTGAAACTTCTAACATTTCAGAAGTTGTAACCTTACAGACCCATGAAAGCTCCATTAGCATCCTTTTGGTCCCCACACAACCAATGGTTTCTGTGCTGGCTGTCTTCCTGCCAAGGGTGCTTTTCCACATATTGGGATGGCTTACTTTTTCACTTTAACTCTTTGCTCAGACTTCATCTTCATGAGAAATTCTCTTCTGCTTATGCTATCTAAATCTGCATCCTTCTCTCTGCCAACCACTCAAAAATGCTTGGCACACAGTCATCTCTCATTATGTGTTTTTGAGCTGAGTCTGAATGTTGAACAGAGAGTCTTAGTTGTAGTCAAATACATATATAATACAACCCACTGATTTCACTGTTTTTAGTTAGGTGACATTACATACATGACCACCACCCTATCAATTTCCAGAAAATTTTATATCACTTAACTAAACCTTCAATCCATTAAACGCTAAGTTTTCTAAGCCCTGTCCAGCCCCGTGAAGCCACTGTACCTCTATGTGATTATCCCAGATACCTCATATAAGTAGGACATAGTATTTGTAAGTCACTAATTGTCTGTTGTATATCTGCCTTATATTATTATTATATTTTCAAAGTTCACCCTCATTTTAGCATTTCCTTCATTAAGGCTTAATAATATGGTACACATACATGTTCTGAATTTTGTCTATAGATATTAATAAAGATCCCTTTAGGTGATGGTGTCGGAAGCTCTATAACGTAGAATGAGAGATGAGCCTGGTCACCTCACTGTATCTCTGTTGATGGGCAGGAATCTTTGGGCTTTCTTTTAGGTCTGTGCTAACTGAGAAAAGCCAAAATCTTTAAATACAAAAATCACTTTTTATTTTCCAGTGCTATGGTAGAAGGTAGGACCATGGTAGAAGTAGAAAAAATGTAGTAAGGGTATAGATACATTATTCTATTATATGGTTCATACATTTTCAACAAAAGGACTTCATGTCACCAAACATTATTTAGTTCTTTGTTGTTGTTGTTGTTGTTGTTCATTGACTTCAGGTAAAATACTAACTCCTCCATCTCTTCTAAAAGGCTTCCAAGGAACAATTGAGAAATCACTTTGCTAGGAGAGATTCCAACCAAGTTTTCTGATGTGAGCAAGACCCAGAATAGCTATAGACTCAGAGTTCTATTTTGCTTCTTTTGTTTTGATTTTACCTGATAAAGTACTTAGTAGTGATTGACACCTTAAAAGGGATATCCATTAATTTTTCTTGTCTTTTGACCTTGACTTAGTTTGTTCCTTCTTGGATCTATTCCATTATAGATATCTATGGTGCTTTTAAGACAGTGATCAAGTCTTATGACCTCTTCTTTATGCTCTCTTGTAGCTTATTTCTTCATTTCTACCAGATGCTGAAGGCTTGGTAATATTTCCCTACTGCTGCTGGTTATGGGTATGACCACAAGTTCTCACCAACTTTTCAGAGGGATAGACTTGCATCTCAAGATCCAAACAATTCCATTGGAACTCATCCATTTTATCCTTTCTCCTACAGCTGGCTTATTAACCATCAAATGATGGTTTCCCCACAATATATCAGGGCAAAATAGAAGCCAGAAAGAATTTTTTTACTCAGTTTGTCCTATCTTCAGGAAAGGTTATGGAAAAATGCCTCCTGGGAGAGGCAGACACTGTGGTTGTTTCCTGTGTGTGTGGTCTGCCAATCTCAGGTTAGACCTCTGTGCTTGTTCTCCATAGAGCCATGGCTACATCTAGGATAGCATTACACCCCATTTGTTAATGCTTCATCAGGCTTTAATGGGATGCCCAGGGACCTAGTCACCACACACAGCCTGGTGTCTGTGGGAAGATGCATTTTGAATACTAGAAGACTGACATACACTCAAGTGTTTGGAAGAGAGCCTGCTCTTAAGTTGGAGAATGCTTGAATACCACATTCACAGCTGAATTATATACAGGAATTTATTTTTAAGATGTGTGTCTATTTCTAAGACATTTAGCTTATATAACAATGAGAATTGGAAGGAAGAATTGATAGAAGTAGAGTCATGGGCTCAGTTGGGAAGGAGACAAGACACGAACATTCCTCATATAGAATGTGTTCAGTTCAATGGAAGGAAGGTGGAAAACACAGAGGGAATGCCTAAAATATTCTCTAGGATTATGAAGGCCATCCAATGTGGGTTTTCATTTAAGTAGCACCAAATGGATATAGTTCTTAATTCTGAGACAAAAGGTTGAATTCTTCTCTGTCAGGAAAGATTGCATTAGATTATAGAATTCGCCCATTCTTTCTGGTCCCCAATTTCCCCTCAGTCTGTGGATTTTGGGATCGTCATGACTAGTTTTCATGTCAGACTGATGCAAGGTAAGGTTTTCTGAGGAAAAAAAAAAGAATCTTAATAAAGAAAATGCCTTCCTAAGATTGGCTTGTAGGAAAATTTGTAGGACATTTTCTTGATTGGTGATTGATGTGTGAGGGCTCAGCCTGTTGTGGGCTGTGTCACCTGTGGGAAGGTGGTCTAGGACTATAAGAAAACAAATTGAGTGGTGATGCATGCCTTTAATTCCAGCACTTGGGAGGCAGAGACAGGCAGATTTCTGAGTTCAAGGCCAACCTGGTCTACAGAGTGAGTTCCAGGACAGCCAGGGCTACACAGAGAAACCCTGTCTTGAAAAACCAAAAAGAAAAAGGAAAACAAATTGAGAAATCCAGGAGGAGGAGCAAGGCAGTAAGCAGCATTCCTCTGTGGGCTCGACATTAGCTCCTGCCTCCAGACTTAAGCTCTGTTTGTGTTCCTGCCCTAATATCTCTCAGTGGTGGACTGTGTGCTATGGAATTGTAAACTGAAATTAAACCTTTCCTACCCAAGTTTCTTTTGGTCATGGTGTTTTCTCACAGCAATAGAAATCCTAAGATAAGGGTGATACTAAAATGAACAACAAAGACAAAACTCAAACAAACAAAACCTGTAAAACTAACAACAAAAAATTCCACCACCACCAAGAGCAAACATCTCCAAACAAACAAACAAAAGCATACAAGTCCATACTAGAACCCAACCTAAACAAACTTAACAAAAACAACAGCAACAACAACAAATGCTTGGAACTTAAAATCTGTAGCTAGGAGTAACTGGGAAGTCCCCATGTTTGAGTGCTCAACAACAACTCAGCTGCCTTTGTAGCATGAACACATAGGTGCTCAATTAGTTCCCTTTATTGTTGCTGTGACAAAATATCTGACCAAAGCAACTTATTTGGAAGAAAGTTAATTTTGGTACATGGGTTAAGATCAGATACAGCACACTAGGGCTGGAAGAAACGGATCATTGATGAGTAGCCATGAGGTCTCTTAGCCCTGCCCCATACCTCTCCTCTCTCTGCTTCCTGATTGAAGATACAGTGTGTTCATTTCCTCCATCTAGGACCCACTTTAAGGTGTTCCCTGAGCTGGAGATCGAGTGTTGTAACACATCAAAGTATGGGGAACTTTTCTAGTTCAAATTGCAATAGTATCTCAGTTGCTATTGCATGTAGGTTCCCCAGATCATGACACCATATGATCTTCCTGGGCTCCAAATGGACTACCTACCTTTCAGGAGTCAGAAACGCCTTTGCATGGGACCATGTTCAAGTGCCGCTTTCCTCTAGTTTTCAGTTCTGCGATGTTGATGTTGATGCCCATATCCATGGACCAACAGCCAAGTGTTAAAACCATTTGTACTGGCTAGTTTTGTGTGTCAACTTGACACAAGCTCGAGTTATCACAGAGAAAGGAGTTTCAGTTGAGAAGATGCCTCCATGAGATACATCTGTAAGGCATTTTTTCAATTAGTGATCAAGGGGGGAGGGCCCCTTGTGAGTAGTACCATCTGTGGGCTGATAGTCTTGGGTTCTATAAGAAAACCAGCTGAGCAAGCCAGGAGAAGCAAGCAAGTAGGTAAGCAGCATTCTTTCATGGCCTCTGCATCAGCTCCTGCTTCCTGACCTGCTTGAGTTCCAGTCCTGACTTCCTTTCGTGATGAACAGCTACATGGAGGTGCAAGCTCAATAAACCCTTTCCTCTCCTACTTGCTTCTGGGTCATGATGTTTGTGCAGGAATAGAAACCCTGACTAAGACACCACTGTTACTGAATCTATGAACCAATCTAGATTCACTTCATGTCGTTCTTCATCAAGCAACTCATTTTAACCTAGTCATTTGTGGGGTTAAATTAATTAATTTCAGTTTAATGACTTTAGCCCCACACTGCAAGCTAGCTCAGGTGGGACCTGAATACAATATCCCAAGCCTGGGCTGAACATCTCATTTTGGCTGGTACTATGTGCTTAGCTATAGAAAGTTGTGAAGATTGTTCTACCGGCCTTTGTGCTGGCAGAGAGCTGTGAGATGAATTTTCTCCCCCTCTCCAACTGTGTGTATTTTATTCATAGACAACCCTTGTATTCTAGACAAAAATAACAAATGTAAATGCTGTTGTTTTTCAGTTGTGAATTTAAAAGAGTTTTAGTTCAGATCCAGTCTTGTATTTGGAATAGTCTTGCTGGTATCCCATGACAACAAGAAAGATGTGAAGGCAAAGATCGCAGGACTCGAATTCTTGAAAAAAGTCAGCCTTCTCTTGGTGTGCTCCCATGGCATCCATATCTGCTTCCCAAACCTTAGGGAGGAAGTCCTTCCACATCCAGGAAGGGTAAGATTTCTCATGCAACATGTAGCTCACTTGCTTCCTTCCTTTCTTCTTTCCCTCCCTCCTTTCCTTACTTCTTTTTGTGTGTGTGTGTGTAGTGTGTGTGTGTTTGAGGTGTGTGTTATATAAGTGCTATTTACGGTGTGTGTATTTGTATTTGTGTGTGTGTGTGTTTGAGGTTTATGATATATAAGTTGTATTTATGGTGTGTGTATTTGTGTTTATGTGTATGTATGTTTGAGGTTATGGTATATAAGTGATATTTATGGTGTGTATATTTGTATTTGTGTGTGTGTGTGTGTGTGTTATACATGTGGGTAACTTCATGTTTGTTTTCCCCTTAGGAGCCATTAACTTGTTTCTTCAGAGTATCTTTCATTAGCAGCCAGGACTCATTGATTAGGTTAGGCTGAATGGCTAGCAAGCTCTGGAGATCTGCTTGTGTCTAGCTCTCTAATCACGAGTTTGCAAGCATGTTTGACATTATATCCTGCCTTTTATATGTTTGCTGGGGAGTCAACTCAGATCCTCAAGCTTATATAGTGAGCACTTTACAAATTGTTCTCTCTCTTTAGTTTCTGGTTTATTACTTTCTGTGCTTAACCACTGCATGGGCACATGCCAGTTCTAATGTGACTGGCTACCCAAATATAGGAGAGACAAGTCTGCTGACAGTGAGGGCAAGAGGCCAGATAGGGGTGAGGTTTGAGTACTTCCTGCAGATCATCACGCATTAACGTTTTTCTGTCTGCATGGTAATAACCCTTTGTTACAAAGAAGGTGAGTGGCTTGAGCAACTTGTCTGAGTTAGATAGTTGTCAACATGCCACTTACCCGTCAAGCTGAGCCAGTGGTGGCAGGCATGGGAGTAGAAAGGAGCTACTGCCAGCTTCAGTTGTTTTCTGGACAACATTCATCATTGATCTTGGCCCAGCAGGCTGGCCTTTAATCACCCCAGCCCCATAAACAAGTGGAGCCTGATGGTAGCTACCACCCCAGATACCACTGTTGTGCTTTTCCTTTAACATCAATCCCCATCTCTGCCACCAGCACACACGATGGCATAAATGTATGCCAGGCTCTCTACTAACCCCTTGCATTGAACTCATTTCATCTTTGTTATGGAATACACGTGCTCCTTTCTCCAAATGAGGACTTGGATGCGTGCATTGGCTGTACTTGCCTCACCCCCAAACTGAATCCCTCAAGTCCACTGACACAAGCCTTGGAGCTACGTTTCGCTGGTTCTTTTCTGTTGTCACCATCCATTTCTTTGGAATGGACCGAATGCTAAAGTCCAAGCCACTTGGTTTTGGTTTGAATCTTTGGCAAGTTTTCACTAGGACTTTGTGGGTATGACCTTCTTGTTTCATTCCAAGCTGATACTGTCTTCCTAGCTCTGAATGAAACAAACACTCCACGCTGCTGCCAACAGCACATTTGAAAGTACCTGTTGTCATACTGCCATTCCAATGCTCTCCTCTGCCTCTGAGCTGTGGTTCCAAGGACCCTGGGGCCTTTGTCACAGCTCTTCTAGGACTCTAAGTTCCTGATTTAAAGTTCTTGAGATTTTCTTAGTCCTCCTCTGGGCTTCCTCCCTCTTCTACCTGCCCTGTACTTGAGTGCTCAGCATGATTCCCACCCAAGTTCACTAAACTTACAACAATCAGAGCCTGTGGGAAAGAATATAGTGGCACAGGGTGATCTTGTCCCATAGTGGAACGTGACCCAGGGGTCAAGCCAGCAGGGGTGCTATAGGGGTTGCACAAGAAGGCACTATAAATACAGCTTTTGTTTTATTCATGTGTTCTTTTCCACCCTCTCTTATTTCTCTGCTTGTGGAGAGCTCTTGAGTACAAAGCCACAGGGGAGAGAGGCCTTTTCACCAAGTTGGCCCAATCTTGTTCTGCTTCTGTTCCTCACAGGATTTGGTTGTTTTCCATCTTAATTATGCTCTTTGCATTAGTGGCTGGCGGGCATACAACCTTTGCTGGAGTTTATCTTACAAACCCACTCTCTCCTGAGAGAAGCTGTTCTATGGGGGAACTGTGAGGCTTCCAGGCATGGTTATGTGGATGTGTATACATACATGGGGGTGTGCATTGTGTGTATATGTGAATGCATCTGTGTATCTGTGTATGCATACATGTGTGTGTGTGTGTGCGTGTGTGTGCGTGTGTATTTGTGTGTTTTGTGTATATGGGCATGTATGCACATATGTGCCTACACATGGGTATGTACTTGTGTTTGTATACCTGTGTGCATCCAATGTACATGTGTGCATATGTGTGTGTGTAGATAGTGGTGTAGGCAGTGGTAATAGCCTTCTCATATTGCCTTGGTGACATCAGAGGCTGCGTGTGTTCATTGGTCACTTTTCCATGTCTACTGGCCCTAAGTCTTATTAACCAAGTGGCTGTCTATTTGCTAAATAAACTCAGGGTGGTGGTGACATAGTGAAGGGAGGCTGGGGCTTGCTGGTTGGTTAAACAGTTGTGACATCACAAGTTTGGGCCATGGTTGTCTCACTCCACTCCAGTCACTGTTTGAACCTGACAGAGATACCCAGAGAAAGTCTTTTCCCTCTGCTGTCTGATCGCACTCTTTTCTTTAGTGATGCTCACCACTGGTTTGGATTGTCTAGCTCTTATTCAGTTTGCCCACTGACTTTGTGGCCAGGCATAGCTCTCTGTCTACATATAGCAGCTGCTTAATCAATGTGTTTAATGCATAAACACATAGTCAACTCTTGAGTATACTTACTAAGCTGTGATGCTCTGGGAGCTTAGGTATTAATTTTTCTGGGGCTAAAGTTGTTTTATCCCAAGGGTAGTCTAATGAGTGTGGTTTTCCAATTCTTGTTTGTCTCATTCTTGTTTGTCACAGCACTCATACAACTTCACTCAGTTCTTCCATTTGCTAGGCCAGATGCCCCAGAACAGCCAATCTAAAAATGCTGTTGCATTTGCCCTCTCATAATATAAAATTAGTAGCTACTTTTAGATTATGAAGAGTGAGAAACTGCTTCAGGGAAAAATGAAGAAATTTTAGATCTGGCTTTAATAAAATTAGTTACTCTAAAGCATAAAAATGTGATGTCTTTAATAAATGTCCATGCTGTGGCCTCTTACTAGTTTGCATCCTCCAGGGAATGAACCAACTGAGAAAGGTCTAGCATGCCTGACCCTCCTGTGGTTAGAGATCAGACAGGAAGTGGACTCTTCAGTACAACACCATCATCAGGCACTCCCGGAAGGGCACAGTGACTGAGAGTATCTGTGGGGTTTTATGGGCCTAAACTATTCACTGTCTTCTAAAATTCAGAGATGGGTCTGTATGTGCTGTTCCTAAGCCTCCTGAGGAGGATGCTGGTGCATGCTGCAGTCTGGCTATGTCTAGGATCAGAAGTCCTGCTCTCCAGCTTAGCTTCAGCTAGCCATGAAAGAAGCATCTTGGCCTTGGGTCAGAGATAAGATGCTTTTATACTCCATTCTTGTCTTCACGAACTTCCTGTTTCTCTCCAATCAGGAAGGTGGGATGTTTAAACTTCTGCTAAACTCACAAGAAGATGCCCTTCCAACATTGACTGTTATTTCTGAGATTCTTTCTGACTGTATAAAAGCTCACACCAATGGCCCAGACTGACCACTGCTACTGTACCTTTGAAGGCTAGACAAGAGCTTCTTAGACTCTATGATGGTGACCACTGGGACAATTTATCAGTCTGCTCTAGTTGGGAACTCAGAAGGAAGATAGCATAGAATGCATTGAACTTTGATATGACTTTCTAATTCAAGGAACACCCAGTAGGACAGAATGGGAGGCAGCAGGACTTCTATTTCAGAAGTGATGGCAGGTCAGAGTCCACCTAGATTTGCACCCATGTTAACTAGAAAATTGCCAGGGAAAATGGGATAACTCCCAAGGTTAGGAGTATGTGGTACTCCAACAAGAGAGCTGGGGAAGAAGGCCTGTGTGTTCATGTGCCATATGAGGAGGGGAATTTGTTCTCAAGTTTTTTGTTGTGTGATAGAGCTCCATGTTGGGCTGGAATCCCACTTTGCCTTTCCCCGGTAAGTCAGATCTGCAGTTGAGCCATGTTTATTTATGACATAGGTTTTGGAGTCAGCACTAACTACACATCTCTGCTCAAACACTGCTCTTTCTTTATCCACATCATACCTTTCTGTGTCCTGTCCTGGGACAGTCTCCCATATACCTGGGTATTCATCAGAAACAGTGCTACAGGGACCCTAGATTAGCTGCTGATTATTTCATAGGTCACTCAGTCCAATTTCTGATATTTGCCCAACTTTTTATATTTTTCAGATGGAGATCTTGATGGTGACCCAACAGAGGTCCCCTGTCATGTTTGTTGACAGATGATTTGGTGTTTCATCCCTTTGCTACCTTACTTACTCCTCTCTCAATTTCTTTTATTTTTTCTATTTATTTGTTCACATAAATAATGTAGATTGGAGCTCTCCTTTCATCCCAGTTACCCACTTACAAGCCTTTCTCCCACACCATCCTATTAATCTCTTAGAAGGGGGAAGATCCCTCCAAAGTTCCAGGTTAGTTGACGCTGTTGGTCTTCTTGTGAAGTTCCTATCCACTCCAGGTCCCTCAATTCTTCCCCAAACTCTTCCACACAACTTTCTGAGATCCTCCTAATATTTGGCTGAGGTCTCTGCATTTGTTTCAGTCATCTGCTTGGTGGAGCCTCTCAGAGGACAGTGATGTTAGACTCTTGCCTGCAAGCATAACAGAGTATAATTAATAATGTGAGGGATTGGTTCTTGCCCAAGGGGTGTGTATCAAGTTGGGCCAGTCATTGGTTGGCCATTCCCCCAGTCTCTGCTCCATCTTTGTACCTGAACTTCTTGTATGCAGGACAAATTTTGGATTGAAGGTTTTGTGGGTGGTCTAGAGTCCTGGCTGGCTACAGTCCACCTCCCAATTTCTATGGACTGTTATGGTGGAGTGGAGTCTATATTTGCCTCTATTTTACACAGTATATAACTTGGATGTTGATTTTCTCAGCTGCTATTTGTTTATCTAGGAGAATCTCCAATGTATCAAAATGCCAATAATGCCTTGGCCCTTCTGCGGAAAGAATTGGTTTTGTTTGTGTACCATGTTTATAATATCTGTTGAATTATTTTTATACTCTTGGTTAATACTATAAAACACTTACCTAGATATTGCCTGCATCCTTTGCGATGAGAAAGCATAGCTTATGATTATCAAGCCTACCATGTGTCCAGAGCAGAGACCTAGAAGGACTGGCTACCCCACAAATAGTGCTAGAAGGAAAGTCAGAAATGTGGCTAAAGCCCACTGTCTCATCAGTGCAATAATTACAGAGACGGCAAAATGTGGTCAAGATAGCTCTCAGACTTCTGTAGGAATTTGACATGGTGGTCAGAGGGTTCCATCAGGAGGAAAAGGCAAGCCCTATTGAGTCAGAGGTGGCCAAACCTCTATTCACATCACTCTGATCCACTAGCCAAAGCAAATTATGAAGCCAAGCCCTGAAATAAAGGTAGCAAAACAAAACATATGAAAGCCTAATTTTTCAATATCCCAGAAACAAGAACAGAGCACTGTTTGCTAATTGGGTACCAGGGGCAAACTGAGGCTTTATTTAAGCATTCATTTCTTTATTATGCCTCCTTCATTTATTCTTCTGTAAATGATCTAGGCATTTTGTCTGTAATGGTTCTTGATTGTCTACTTGATTGTATCTGGAATCATCTGGTAGATGAACTTCTGGGTGGGGCTGTGTGAGCGTTTTCAGGAAGATTCCTCTAGAGTGGCAGCAGCTGAGGCCTCAAGAGTTGAGGGGAATGCACTGCTACTTGTCTGCAGTAGCTTCTTGTTGGCTAGTGCATCTGTGCTTTGCTACTATTAGAACCCACTTCCTTGGTCCTTCCAAATAGGTTGAAGACTCTCCAGACATCATCCAGACCTCCAGCATCACATTAGAACTACTGAGGCACTCAGCTTTTGTGGATTAAGCAGCTACAGGGTTCTTAGCTTCTCCAGCTGCAGATGGCCATTGTTGGACTACCAAGATCCAAGCCCATGTAATTAGTTGCCTTGTATAATATATGTTCTTCCCATCCATTGCATTCTTCTATAGAACCCTGATCATCAGTGTCTCAGCTTCTTAACTTTGCTATTAAGTAGTTCAGATTAGAACTACTCTGAGCTATACCCTAAACAGCCACTTGCTGCTCTGGACAGCAACATTGGCATGAGGGATGCCAGGGCATAAGGCAGAGAAGAAGAAAGTACTAACCTAGAGAGGGGATCATCAAAGAAGGCTTCCTCAAGGAAGAAATGCCTTAGCTGAGTCTCAAAGAAGATGATAAGATGGGGCTTTCTGGGAAAACAGAAGAGATGCCAATGATGATTGGATGCCAAGCCTGAATAGGTGATCCTGGGGTTGCACACTCTTGCTTCAGACCATGGTTGGTTCTGTGCAGTAGGGTGGTACAGAGGAGGAAGAGTCGTTAGGTCTTCTGAATCCTATGTCTGAGGTGTTCCATAGTGTGTGCTCTGACTCCACTCAGACTGGGGACTCCTGAGTCATACGGTCAATGTGATCTTGTATTCTTGGCAGAGCTTTGGAGCTTCTTTACTGGAAATAGTCTCCTAATTCTCCCATACAGGCTGTGTCCTTCAGGGACAACTGGGCATGAGTTTATCATTCACTACTGCACTCTCTGTATAGGCGAGGGTGTGGGAAAAGAAAAGAAAATCTCCAAAAAAATGTGTATATTTATCCTGGTCTGGCCTTAAGAAAACACAGCCACCGATCCATCAAAAATGAATTTGAGTTTGGATAACATTAACGTTTAAGGCAATGCTCTTCTCTTGTATTGATTCTCTGTGGGTTGAAATGGAAACAATTTTAGAAATGTAGTCTTAGGTTTCCTTAATCTGCGTGGCTCAGGGAGGAAAAGGCTGTTGTCACTTGTGCTAATAACCACAAGAAGCAGGGTACTAAAGTGCTTAGCTGGAAAACGAATTCCAGGAGCCAGGCCTGGTCATGCCTCCAGGGAGAATGCTTCCTAAAAATTCTGCCTCCCCCCCCCCCTTTCTTTCAAGAGACTTGCCTTAAAGGGCATAGCCATTTGGGAAGGAGACAGTAACTTGTGGAATTAAAGATTCCCAAGACATGCAAAGTCAGCATGGGGTGGTGGCCCCAGAATGGGTTCAGCTCTTAATTGTCACTGTCAAGAGGGAGTGAGAGAAAGGGTTTGTTTGTACAGCTGACTTTGGAAGCCCAAGGGAACCTCTGCCTTCCTTTATTTTCTTTCTTTCAAATAAAACATTTGGTTGGGACCCTCTAGTTTAAGGCATTAAAGGTATCTGGTCACATGTACATGACTTTTGATTATCTTAGCATGGAATGTGAATCAAGTTAGTTCTATTCACCTCCAGGGCCCTGAGGTGGAGATAAGAGATTGGGGAAGGGAGAAAGACACATACATGAAAGCCAGTAAGGACCAGAAAGCTCAGAAGGTATATGGGCTTGGGATCTGAGTGCCATTAGGCTGACTCTCCCCCAAGAAGCTCTGGTCCTTATGAAGAAAGTCAGGGTTGTCTATAACTTAGATGGGGCCTTATAAAGTTTCAATATCTGAAGCCTTGGATCTGGGGCAATGCCAGAATGTTTTAGCATCCAAACTGAGGTGAGAATGGAACAGAAAGGTTCTCTTCCCTTAACAGTCTACTTGACTTTTCTGCCTCTGGCGAGGAAGAGGGCTCTTGTGTATATTTGCATAAACATAAACTCTTTTGGAATAAAATATGGGCACAGTTTCCAATGTCCCCTAGAGGAATAATCTGTCTTATGACCTTTTCTCAGTTTGTCACCTGGGGTTTGTCACATTGCACCTCCCTTCCTTTTCACCCACTTACTTTTCTTGAACCAGATTTGGGGGGTAGAGGGGAACCAGAGTGAGTGAGGAATGTGGAGGGTAAGGATGGACAGTCTTATCTCCTAGGCCACCAGTGTAGGTCTGCTTCCCTCTGGAGAGGCCTCTCGCCCTCCCTGGCCACCACAGCCCTTGTTTTCAGCCATGTATCTTATGAGTCCCTCCCTTTTTACAATGACTAATTTGCTTCTAACAGTAAGATCCTCTTGTTAGGGACCCACATGAGCACCTTTTATGCACACAAGAGTCAACCTACAAGAATATGTCAAGCAGGAACCTATTGATATAATGGTCTCCTGAATTTCTGAATCCCAAGACCAGAGCCCTTGGAAGTCACCCTTTCCCTTCACTTGAGTCTGGGACTTCAGGGTGAAAATGCAGTTCTCCACTGAGATTGGGGAGTTCAGACCCACTTCATCTCTTGCTTCCTAGAGCAGGAATACAAGAGATCAGGGCCTGGGGACGCTATGCTGGGTTGAGGTCTTAGGAGGCTTTTCAAAATCCAGGACAAATCTAGTGTCTAGTCCTGACTGGCAAGAACTGTTTGTTCCTTCTATTAATGAGCAATGCTTCTTCCTTTTTGTCTGGTTTAAGAACTTAGAAACACTTGAAGCTTCAGGTCATTTGGGCCAATCCAAGATAAACTTAGTGCATTCGTTACAATTCCTGTGGAATGATTGCATTTAGTTCATTTTGTCCCATAAAATTCAAACAGAAATATAATATATCCAGCTAATTACCATCATCCCAATTGGGTCACAATTTGATTGTGATCCCTTTGAAGGGTAGTGACCAACACAGAGATTGTTTTGTCCTCTGAACTAAGTTCTTGCCATAGATATGATCCAGTTAGCTGACAGAAGGTAGTAAGACCCCCTTGAAAAGGGTGGTTGTCATGGAAGAAGGCATACAAGCACCAACTTGAGCATAGTGATAGCAACTCCAAGGACAGTCAGAATCTGTGGCAGTGTACTTGCTGTTGCCAAGGAAATCTTAGTTCCCTGCCTTACATCTAACACTGTAGCCTTCTGTGGCTTGTCCATCTGTCCTGCTAGCTCAGGGGTTCTGGTGTTTATTGCAGTTCTTGGCACACCCTCAATATCCACTGATGTTTTATAGAATAAATCAATATATGTTGCCTATATTATCATAAAAATATCCCTCATTCACTCATGTACACCATAAGTATATTTAAAAAGGGGATGCTCTATAAAAATATAAAATATGCAAGGATCAGGCTCATAGTTTTATATGATTAAATGCCCATTGATTTTTCTCTCTGGTTAGTAAATAGAGAAAAATCATAGAAAATACAGGGTATGTCTAGACAGGTCTCCTAATGGGACTTTTGGAAGTCTTTGAGCAACTTATGCAGTATTAATAACATTATACATTATTACACATGATATATTAATAATTACATATAATTCTATATATTTACATTTAATGTGAAACTTGACAGGTAGGGTAAAAAACAAATCACAAAATGGTTGTAATAGAGGCTTCACAAGCAAGCATAGATTCATTTCAATATAAAGAAAAACATTGTAATCCTGAATCTCATTCAGGCAAATCCCACTAATTCAGGTAGCAGTCATTCAGCACCATGGAGCTGAGATGTGCATTTGTTCTTTGAAAAATGTTTCTATAAAGCCAGTGAACAGTGTCAGAAGGAAATGGATGTCTCGTCTTGACCAGTGCTGATGTTCAGAAAGGCTTCAGTCACTGTTTCACTCCTTTGTCCCTGCTTAGCATCAATTTGGTGCTTGCTCTTCTCCCTCCTAACCCTTAGCATAGTACACTGTAAACAATTTGCAATAGATAGTAACCCCTTGAGGAAGACACCTCTGGGCACTTTTCTCTGTATCTCCAGCTCAGAGCCTGCCTAAATAAATGTTTGTTCAGTGAATAAATAAAGGAGTGCTTCCACAGGAACAGTCTTAGGTAAAAATGAGTCCTGTGTTCATTACAAAGAGGGGTTATTCTAGGAATCAGGTGTCACATTTGTATACCAATTTATGCAAATTATTCTCTTAGATCTAGTATTACTACTAAACAGGAAATGTTGAAAAGACAACTTGGCAAGAGTAAACCAAACTGTTTCTTGAGTGGCTAAGTCACTGATAATTAGCTATTTAATGTTATGTCTTACTTTCATCCCTCACTTCCAAGTCTCATGTCATGAAGGGTCAGTAATGAGTCAGTGGGTCAGTAAGGAAATGGTCTATGGCCTCTCCATTGTGATCCAGGTCCTTCACTTGGTGCTGTGGTTGGATCATCTTTTCATAGGGCTAGGTCTAGAGAAAGAGGCATTGAGAAGAAGTGGCAAGGATAAAGCATGGCTAGAGCTGAGTTCTGCTCGGCAGTAGAACAGCTTTACATGGGTAAAACCAAGGGCAAGGTTAGGAATAAACACAGCTTTGCAGGAAAGTCTCATGACGAATGTGGAGGAGATTCCTTAATGGTGTCTTGGCAATATTAATAATTTATATTTAGATGATTAGTAGATAGTTTCAGAGATGTGTTAAGAGAGGTACAGAATATCTCAAAAAGAGGAGATAGTGTGGCTGTTGTCAATTGGATCTGGCCAGTAAGAGGGACCCACCCAAGGAACAGTAGCAAATTCTAAGGTTTGGCTCTATGTGCAGAACTCTCACAGCTTAGAACTAAATGAAAAGGAGAGAGACAGCATCCATTTCTGAAAGTCATAAAAAAGCAGAGAATATCTGTAGGTGCAAAGGAAAAGACAGACTAAATTTACACCGAATGTGGGGGTATTAGTTAGTTGTAGAAATAATAGTTAGTGCTGGGCCAGGAAAACAGAGCTAGGTGATTTATAACTCATTTGATTCCCTCTGCTAGTTATTTGTCTCTAGGGAATAGATGGGTGTGGTTTTCCTGTAGTCAGAAGGTAGAAGAAGATTCAAGTGTTAGGAGTGGCTTAGTGTCAGAATTGGTCTGTTAACTATTAATTTTAAGAATACCACTTCTGCTGAGGACTGGAAAAGCAAACAATGACAGGAAATGGCTGCCTGAGGCATCAGAAAGATAATTACGTACACAGTGCTCAGGAGAGGGTAATATATACATATATATGCATTTGCAAATCATTCCCAACTTAGATTGGAGTTCTAGAAGGCTGTATTGTAGGGAAATGAGTAAATTTGAAGAAAATAACCCTCAAGATTCCAGCTTATTTCTGATCCTGAGTAGATCAGCATTTCTCAGTACATGAAGCTGGTTAAGATAATTCTAGATGTTATTCTCAGATTTTTGACAATATCAAATAGAAAATATCACTTGTGGGGGAAGTTAATGCCATCCTAGGTCTTCAATTATTTCTGCAAATAAGTAAATCTTCAAGTACAGTATATAATACATAATTAAATATGGCTCGACATGTAACAAGACAAAAATAACATGAGCAAATACTTGACAAAATAAAAGATCACAGAATCTGTATATAATCCATTCCTAATCCATATTAAAAATATCAGGCATAGGTCTAAAACATATGTATAATTTTGAAGTTATGAAAATAAGATGAGTATTCTAATAGAAAATAAGAAGCTACAGAATTGATATAACATATCTGAAAAAACTAAATGTATAGAAATCATATAACTAAAAGTACAATATTCTAATTCAAGAACTCCATTGAATGACTCCTCTTAAGACTAGACACAGCTGAAAAAAATCAGGTAATGGGAGTGCTTGTTAGAAAAAACGTCAGACTGAAAAATGGAAAGCAAAAAGTAGAAAAGAGATAAAATTCAACAGAGGAGTCATTGGTATACTTTACCATATTTTTAATACAAGAGGAGAAGGAGGTAGAGGAGGAGGAGGAAGAGGAGGAGGAGAGAAAAGATAGAAGGGGAAGGAAAGAAATAGGAAAACTAGTTGAAAAAGTAATTTGTGATTGCTTTTTTAACAATTATAAAATAAATTAACCAGAGACTTAAAAATATCATAAAGCCATAAGCAAGAGCTCATGAATCCTATCATTTCAAAGTCATAGATGATCAAAGACAAGCAAGACTGATAGATTATTTTGAAAGCGTAACAAATGAGATTAATGGGGTGAATTTTAACAGAAGAAAAGAAAAAGTAAAAAGAGAGTATAATATTCATAGCATGCTGAAAGAAGATAATTGCCCATATAAAAATTATATACTGAAAAATATTCTAGGGTTAAAGTAAAGACATTTTACACAGAAGAAAATTTGTTGTCAGCCATCATATGCTAGATAGAAATCTAACAGCATTCTTTGGGCAGAGGGAAAGAGGATCAGCTAGAAAAAGGAAGATGCAAAAAAGTAAAGAGTCAAATACAACTAAATATAAATGATTGTACCAACATAATACTTCTTTCAAATAAAGGAAAATAGGATTAAAAGAAAGGACATAAATGTGGTGTATGCAAAAAGTTCAAGAGTTACACAAGGAGTTAATGTAAATGGAATAAATATTCTATTAAAAAGACAAAGATAATTAGATGGGATTTAAATAACTACTTTTGGGTTTTGAAAGATGCAACTGAAAACAGGAATAATAAAACAGTTTGAAAGGACACACTTACATTAATTTGATAAAATGTACTTACTTAGGTGGATTAGTTGTATTAAATACAGAATTTCTTCGTCATTAAAGTCTCAACTTTTTTGGAAGAAATAGTAATCTTAAATTTGTATCCATCAAAATGCTATCCTAAGATATACAGGGTGAAAATAGTCAGACTTAAAAGACAAAAAGAAATAAATAGATCCTTTCTCTGCTGCCTCTGTCAACTTTGCTCTTGTTGCAAGAATATGCTCCATGCTCCCTACCTCCCCAACTCCCCACCTCCACCCCAATGAGAAAACTCTTCCTGTACTTAGGAATGTGAGGAGAAATCTTTTTACCAACACATGGCTGATCTTGGCTAAAGTTCAAGTAAGAGTTGGCCTTGAAAAGACTTTACTAACTTATATACACCTTAGGCTTATGCATATCTATAAATACTGTCATCCTTAACTCTATTTCAGATCTGGTCCCAGGTTACACTTTGAACAGGAAACTTTAAAGACTGGTCATTTAGGTAGGTAGATTTATATAACAAAGATAGTACATTTTGCCAGACACTTTAAATATACCAATGTTGTTCTTTTTGAATAGTTCTTACCCAGAATCATCTTGTCCACTTAGAAGAAGTATGTATTTCTTGATAAGAGCACAGGGAATTTAAGAACAGACTTGGGCTTAATTATGGTTGTGACTCCTAAGCTGCTCAGCTTGAACTGCTTGCTCTTTAGAGATATGTCTTTCTTATGAGACTTGGGCCTAATGGTTGGTTGTAAGTCTTTATTGTTTCCTTTGTTATGGGGATGGAGTCTAATGGCTGTTCAATCCTGGTGGGTGAACATTTACATTCTTACAACCTAAATTTTAGTTTTCTGTAACAGACCTGGTTAGCATACTACTTATCTTTAGGATATTTGGTAGGGAGTTTTTCTTTAGCTAAATTTCACTTGTGTGACATAATGTCTCCTAAGCAAACATGTTAGTATTTCCTTTATAATATCAGTTATATCACTTCAAGTTTCCTATATATCACTCCCTTATGATTGAAATATAGAGAAAGAGAAAAAAAACTACTTTGACAGATTATGCAGCAAGAGATGGTACAGACTGGATGAGAGAGAGAGAGAGAGAGAGAGAGATTACAACAACAGTGGTTTCAGTGCTGATCAGAATTGGAGTTTAATTTGACAGGAGTCCTGGAGTCTGCATAGCAAATTGGCACTGGGGAAATATTCCCTTCCTGGTATCTGGTCAGGTGGAATGCTGGAAGCCATTTGGAGAGTCTGTAGCTTTAAAACCCAGAGGTTTCTGTGTTGCCCTGTGTCTGCGCACTCCCAGAAAGGGTCAGCTCCTCATCCATCATGCAGTGGTTCAGAGATGTATTTTAACTATAGGGAAAGGCTGTGAGTCAGAGACAGGTGAAGTTGTATATGTACAAGACTAGTCAAAGTCAGAAGAAGGAGTGAGGGTCACTTCCTGCTTAAGGTAGCCATTCAGGGAAGCCATCTACTTAGACATCTAGGAAAAGGGAATGCAGCAGTAACAGCAAGTTACTGCTAGTGGTTATATGTAGGAGCTAACTTGCAGAAAGTGAGAGACCCAGAGCTTGGGGAACACTAGACTATTGTACAGGCAGAAAGTAGGAAAGAATACATAGGATCTCTGGGACACCATCAAAATTCAAAACTAATAAGTCATGGACATAGAAGAAAGAATAATACAAGCCAAAATCATAAAGCTTTTCCACATCATGGGAATAAGTTTAATATCCAGATACAATAGCAGAGGCATATTAAATCCCAAAGAGATATGACTAGAAAAGACTACCTTTTCCAACTTCATATTACAATTAGTTCACAAAGAAGAATAATTAAATCTGCAAGAGACAATTACAAAGACAAGTCCACTGGAATATCAGTTTTTGTTTGTTTTTATTTATTTTTTAACAAAAACTAAAATCCAGAAAAGAATGGAGTGATGTACTTCAAGTTCTGGGAAAATGATTGCTAGTCTTGTATTGTATCCAGTACAAGTATCTTTCAAAGATGAAGAAGAAATGAAAACCTTCTATAATAAATATACCTTGAAGGAATTCATGACCACAAAAATATCACTGCAGAAGATACTTAAAGGAATCCTACATACACAACAGGAAATAAAGCTTAGCATGAGAATATAAGCAAGAATAAATCTCACTAGAATAATCAATAAGCAAATGAAGATTAAGAAAGACTCAATTAACACAGAATAACAAAATGACAGAAATTAATATATACCATCAGTGACAACCCTAAATATCAAGAGTCTCAATTCTCCAATTAAAAGACAGATGGGCAGACTAGATTTTAAACAAGACCCAACTGTTTGCTGAATGCAAGAAATGTAACCCAATAGCAAAGTTAAACACAGTCAGAAAGTAAAAGGATAGAAAAAAGACAATTCAGGCAAATAGAACTGCAAAGCAAGTAGAAGTATCTATATATTCATGTATGACCGAACAGACTTCACAACAAAATTAGACAGAAGAAATGAAGAAGGTCACATCATACGGATAAAGGAAATGCTACTTTAAAAGACATGGAATTATAAACAGATAACACAAAGGCTCTGATCTACTTATATAAAATAATTCTGAGTTCTTAATAATTCTTTAGTTCTTTGTTCACATCAATATGTAAGTAGGGGCAGGAAGATCAACACAGAAACATTATAATCAATTTACAGTGTAGATCAAATGCACACCATCATTAACAAACATCTACAGAATAGTTTGCATCAGCTGTAAGTGTACCTTCTTCTCAAGGGCCTATGGAGATTTCCCTAAAGCATATCATAGTTTATTTCATAAAGCAAATCTTAAAAATATAAGAAAATGATCTATTGTACTAGGTTATAAATGAAATACATTAATTAACTAACAGCAAGATAAACTACAGAGAATTAACAATCATATAGTAATTGAATTATATAATTTATTAGTAGGTTATTGAGGAAATTAAAGGGGAAGATTCCTAAGATTAAATACAAATGGAGACACTAAGGTCAGAAGAGGATTGAAGCACAATCCCAAAAAGTTTTCTAAGAGGGAAACATAGCTATAGGTACTTACATAAAAACTGTAGATATCTCAGCTAAATAGCCTAATCATGAAGCTTAAATTCTTAGAAAAATAAAAGCACAAGTCTGTCTCAAAATCAGTAGGAAAAAATTATGACACTTAGAACCAAAATAAATGAAGTAGAAACTAAAAGAACAACACAAAGGACAAGTGAATGAACAACAATAATAATAACAACAAAAATAGCTTTCTGAGAAAATGAAAAGAAGGACAAACCTTAGTCAAACTGATTTAAAAAATGAAAGGATGCCCAACCAGGTATGGTAATTTATACTAAAAAATACAAATACCCAGGCAGCTGATGTAGGAGGACTATTGCAAATTTGAGGCTGTCCTGGGCTATGAATTCCAGACCAGTCTGAACTATCCCTTTTCATTGATGAGCATAGGTAAAAACTCCAATAAAATATTTGTCTATAAAGTTTAACATCTACACCATGATCAAGTTGGATTCATATCAAGAATGCATATAGATGGTTCAACATATGCAAATCAATACACACAATATAGTACATAAATATAATAAAGCACAAAAATAACAAAACTATTTCAATACATCTCAAAAAATTTTGAATCAAGCCGATTCATGATAAAAGTAACCAGGAACAGAAGAATTATACCTCATCATAACAAGGCTTATGTATTACAGATTCCTATAGCCAACATTATAGTGCGTATGGGAAACCTATGAGACTATCTCTAAAATGAGAAACTACACATGACTTTTTAGTATCACTACTCTTATTTAGCAAAGTGCTTGGGCAGGGTCATAAGGCAAGAGTCAAATAAATGGAAATAAAAGGAAAGAAAGAAGTCAAATTATTTCCATTTGATGATGATGGGATCCTCAACTTATTGACCCTAAGAATTCCTCAAGAAGATTCTTTGAGCTGATAAATACAAAATCAATAGATACCACCAACAAATATGATGCTAATGTAACCGAGAAAACAATTCCAATTCACAATAGCTCCCTTCAGACTAAAATCCCTAGTAATAAACTTAATCAAATATTTTTGAAAGGCTTCTATAATAAAAATTACAGAATATTGAAAACAACCAAAGAAATTAGGTAGTAGAAAAATATTCTGTGTTCTCAAATTAATAAAACTAGTATTGTGAAATGGACATATTATTAATAGTAATGTATTGGTCAATCCAATCTCAACCAAAATTTCAATGACATTCTTCACCAAACTAGAAAAATTAATTCTAAAATTCAGATGTAAACACAAAAGTTTCCAATCTGCCAGAACAATCTTGATGGGAAAAAAAGCAATACTAGGTATGTCATAATACATGACCTCAAATTATACTATACATCAATAGTAACAAAACCATTAGCTACTGCCATGAAAAAAAGATACATGCAGCCATAGAATAGACTATATACATAGATATGAATACATACATTTATCACTATGAATTTTGGCAAAATACCAAGAATATACACTGGGGGAAAATAGTGGTTTTAGTAAGTGGCACTGGGAAAACTAAACATTCACATGTAAGAGAATGAAGGAAGTCAAAGTTTGAAGTAGTACAATAATCAACACAAGGGCTGGCAAGATGGCCCAGTGGGTTATAGAGATTTCCATGGATGCCTGAAGACCAATCAGGATCAATCCCCAAGTGGGTAGAAAAAAAACCTCATTCCACTGACTGCATAGGTATATGCTCTTTCCACTTGCCAAACACATACACACACACACACACACACACACACACACACACACACACCACCACCACCACAACCTCCACCAACATTATTAACAATAACAGTAATAATATCAGCTTAAATGGATCAAATACCTTAACATAAAATTTCAAACTTAGAAACTTCTAGAAGAAAGTATTGGGAAATACTCAAGATACATGCACTGGCAAGGGCTTTCTGATAGTATTCTAGTAGTTCAGGAGACAACAAGCATAAGCTTCCTTGCATAAAGAACTGTCTATCTGTAAAGTTAATCTATGAAACTGTATCTTTATTATAATGTCTGTGGAAATATGGGCAGATTCTCTGAGATTAGTGGATTGCATCAACTAATTCTGAATAGCCAAAGAAACAAGAACAAGAAAAAAGCAAAAAAAAAAAAATAGTATTCAAATCTGGATATAATAATTTCTAATTATTCATGTTGAGTAGGTCTTAATATCTAAACACATAAAATACATAAATATTATGGGACAAATAGTTTAATCAATAAACTAACACATGACCCAAACACATAGTTTCCAAATGAAGAAAAACAAATGTCCAATAAACATATGAAAAATTACTCAATATTTCAGTCACTAGGGGATGCAAATTAGAAGTCCACTTAGGTTGGATTTTGCCCAAGTCAGAATGGCTTCTGTCAAGATAACCAAAGATGCTGCATGTTAGTGAGGATGCAGAGACAATTGAACCTTATATACTATTTGGAAATCAATGGGTCACTTCTGACATGGGTTTACTCTATAATTACAAAATGTTTTAATATTTAAAAATCAGTGGAAGGCACTGGAAAAATTTCAGGTTAAGAAATATAGGGAAGTGTTTGATGAAATTCATGACGAAAAGCTTCCAAGCTAAGCATAAACTTCCTCGCTTAAAGAACTGTCTTTCTGTAAAGTTAATCTGTGAAACTGTATCTTTACTGTAGCATCTGTGGAAATGTGGGCAGATTCTCTGGGATCATTACCAAAGCTGAGTGGCTATCATATTTTCTACTCAGCATTATATTGGATGTCCCTGACAAGTAGGGAAAGTAGGGAAGAATCTATTATTTGCGCTGAAAATCAATACATAAAATTATAGCATTTATTCATAGTTTATACTCCTTTCCATGTAAAAATATCTAAACAAGTCTGAAACTTATCAGCGTTTACAAATGAGTTTAGCAAGTTTTGTGCAAACTTTGCATTAAATAAATTTTAGAACAACATGTACAATCGCATACACTTTGAAAATGAAATTTTAAAATGTATCACCTATTGTAGCATCAAAGATAAAAGATGAAATTCCATGAATAAATAAAAAATGTGAATGATATGAACTATGATAAGGATAGCTATGACATTTTTGAGCAACGAAAAGATCTATTCCATTGGATATTATGATTTTTCTTTTACTGGGACAACAGTTATGATGAAATGGAATTGCTGTAGTAATAGACTAAGAGAAGCAGATCCACACAAACACAGGCCTTGATTTAGGACAGTTATGGTGCTGTCTTGCAGTGAGAAAGCATTTATTGAATGCATGGAAAACAAACTAGTTTCCCATATGTTTTTCAAAAGCAACCTTGACCCCTTACCTATTTTCATTAAAAAAATCAATTACAGATATAATAAAATGATCACAATCAAAATAACAAACCTTATGGAAAATAAGCTAGATAGTACTGTCCCAATCTCAGAAAAAGGAAAAAGTTTAGACAAGAAACAACACTAATCACAAAGAGGAAGATTGGCACTTTATCTATACTCAATTTGATAAAATGCCTTGCTTTATCATAAACCATCAAGAGAGTAAAGATATAATCCAAATGGTGAGAGGTGTTTGCAATGTATGTAACAAAATCCAGTTTCCTGAATAATGAACTTCTACTGATCAATAAAAAAGATAGTGCATTGGAAAAATGGAGAAAAGATAAATAGAAATTCTATTCAAGGGTGACACATCTCACTTTTATTAGAAATGAACAAGTATGTGAAAAATACAAATCAAAACCATGAAGAGATGGCACTATAAAATGATAGATTTGCTAATTTTCAAATTTGTTAATGATGAACTTTCATCGTGTTTGAGATGAAATTTGTTACGTTTACACGGTACCCTATGATACAGCAATGGGAAGGAGCATACAGCTCATCTATCCAGAGTGCAGAAGACCCTTCAAAGGTGAACATTAAATGGATCCAAGCACAAGACTTCATGAGTGAAGCAGGCAGAATTGAGCTCTAGTGTTTAGGAAAGCAGATTAGGTCACAGGACTATACAGAAAAGCAGTTGGTTACTGTCTTAAGGTTTCTCCTGTTATGATAAAACACCATAGCCAAGGCCTCTTCAGGGGGAAAGGGTTTATTTCACCTGATAACTTACAAGTCCATCACCAAGAGAAGACAGAGGAGGACCCTAGAGATAGAAATCAGAGCAGAGGCTAAGGAGGAACACTGCTTACTGGTTTGCATCTCATGACTGGCTCAGCCTACTTTCTTATACCATCCAGGACCACCTGCTTAGGGTGGTTTTGCCCACAGTGAGCTGTGCCCTCCTACATCAATCATTAGTCAAGAAAGTGACTCACAGACATCCCTATGGGTCAGTCTGGTGGGAACATTTTCTCAATTGAGGTTCTTTTTTCCCAAATGACTCTAGCTTGTGTCAATGTGTCATAAATCCAGCCAGCACAATTACAAACTACTTAAAACTTTGCTAGTGTTTTTTTCTCTGCAAGCTGGGGGGAAGGAGCTGTTGGTGGTTGCCGGGATCTGTGAAATGTTTGCCTTGACCTGGGGGTGGTTCCACAAGGGCTCGCTTCATGAGTATCACTATTGCTGTTTTCTGGACTATTTAGGATTAAATCCGCTGCTTGGGATGCTAATCGAGTGCTGAACCACTGGCCCACATGTCAATTTTTCGTTTTTGATTTTTGACACAGGGTCTCACTGTGTACTCTAGGTTGGTCTTTGGCTTTCAATCCTTCTGCCCTAGTTCTGTAATAGCTAGGATTACAGGAATGTGCTGCCAGGTCCGACTCAGGTTGTAATGTTTGTTAAAGTGTATACTGTACTTCCAGCCCTTTTCTGTCCCTGTGACATGGTTTTTGTAGCACACAAGAGGTGAAACCGAATTCAGAGACAAGGAATACTCACCCCTATCTCATTCTTCCTTCTGACTCCTACTGTTTTCTTTCTATTTTTGATCTTAGTATCACTAGGTCAATATTTCCTAAAACAAGTACATGTAAAAACAAAATAAACACCTTCTCTCAAGATTTCTTTCTTTCTCTTCAAAAAAAAAACCTCTTTTATTCTCCAAAGAAAACTACTCGGGAAGGCAGGTATTTGGAAAGAACTGGTTAGAATCGTTAGTCACCTCGGGGCTTTTCTGTAGTATATTACATATTCTGTTTGTTTTTGCAGCTGTGGGGGTAGAGGGCATAACACTGGGATTAGAAGCTTCACAGTCAGTGAATAAAGTCAGGCTGTGGCTTAAAGAATGTGCTCGTTAATAGTGATAATGGTGCTGTACACATTTCCTAGATTAGATGAAATTACCTATTCTGGTGGTTTGAATAAAAATGGCCCCCATAGACCCATAAGATATGGCACTATTAAGGGGTGTGGCCTTGTTGGAGGAAGTGTGCTACTGGGGGTTGGGCTTTGAGTATTCAGAAGCTCAAGTCAGGCCTTCCTCTTCCTGTCTCTTCATGCAGCTACCTTCAGGTCCAGATGTAAAACTCTTAGCTACCTGTCCAGTACCATGTCTGCCTGGACAATGCCATGCTTCCCATCCTGGTGATAATGGATTAAATCTCTGAACTGTAAGCCAGTCCCAATTCAATGATTACCGTTATAAGAGTTTCTGTGGTCATGCATCTCTTCACAGCAATAACACCCTAATTAAGACACCCACCTACTTGCAAATGTAGGTTCATCCCATGTTTCTTTATTCCAAGGCATCTTTTAGCCTTGGCAAAAGTAAGATACATTCACTCCCACAAACCTCTAAAAGAACAAGAGGTCTTCACCCATGCCAGCAAACCTGAAAGTCTCATTGGTTTTGTTCACATTTTTAAAGACTCTGTTGGGAGGATCCTGTTGGAAACATGCTCAGTGCCTGGCACTTCTGACTCATTGACATTCTTCTGCCTTCTGAGTCCTAGGGAATGTGACAGAAAATGAGAAGGACCAGGAAAGGACTGACAAATCATCTGACAGCCAAGCACATCTGACTTACTGAGGAGACAGTGGAAACATAGGCTTGGAGTATCCTACATGAGTCCAAGGAAGGTTTGACTACACCCAGAAAGTCACTGAATCAGACTTTATTGGCACAAGAGTTATTTATTTCCCAGGAGCATGTCTGCCTCGTGTCCCTGCCATGCGCATTCCCTGGCAACGAACAGTGCGTGGGAACTGTCGACTCCGTGTGAGAACCAAGATGGATGCTAAACCATAGTTGGGCCCGCTGCCATCTATGCTCCCTGTGAGTCTCTTTCCTGCTATGGCAATAGTTTTATGGTTGCCATAGTGAGGAAAGAGAGGAGAGGTGGGATTCTGAGTATCATTTCCAATGCCTCCCTTGGGTGGGGAACTTAATTGCTGGCTGACTTCTTCCTTTATCTTTAAACATCGCCTTGAGTAATGAAGATAATCTAGTTCCCAAACCCAAAGGACAGAACCCCAGCTGCTCAGAACTTTCCATTGTCCTTAAGGATGTCTGTCCTGAGGTTTCTGTTTGTGAAAACATTCCAAGTTACCCCTGAATCCAGGCTTTAGGGGAATGGAGAGACTGTCATGACAATATGGGGGCCATATATTGTGCTGTTCATGTCTCAGGGTATACAGCATAGCATGCACAATGGCCAGAAAAGGACAACCCTACTGTCCTGCTGTTGTGAGACATCACACATGAACGTATGGCATTGGTAATGTGAACTGATAGCACAGGGCAGGGAAGAGGGGATTGCAACTGCATTACTGTTTAATTGTCTCCCTATGGGTATTGTTTATTCCACAGGAGACTCTTTCAGGAATCTCCTCTCATCCCCTCTTGTCTCCTCTCCTCTCCTTTTTTCTTCTTCTAGATTACCCAGAGCATAGAATGTCTTTTACTTATAAGAACCTCTAAATGAACAATCTACAAGGCTCCAGGGCTTCAGTGTCAAAACCGATGGTCAATTTTAGCCAGACTGGGAAGGCTACAACTCATTTGGCAGCAGGAGAGACCCATGGAGAAGAATCTTGTCTTCTGGACCACTTTTAAAACAGTTAAGATCATGTATTGGGCCTAAAATCTCTCTTCAGGGAATAGCTAATCTCTCCCAGAAGGTGAGATATCAGTGTGGTAGACAATAATTTGGCATCACTGAGGTAGAAGGCTGAAACAGTAGTTGAAGAGTTGTTTTGCACATGTGTTTTTAGCCAGTCAATGATAGATATCATAAGTTCCATTTCTTACAAGGAAGGATAAAACATGCTAGGCTATGAAGCCAAAATTTTTACAGAGATCTTTACAAATAAGGAAAAAGAGGAGACAGTCCCAAACAAGTGTACTCCACTGGCTTCAAGGTGCTGAGAAGAGAGTGTGAAATTCAACTTCAGATTTGGTTAGAGATGCTCTGGGGATTCTAGTTGTCTCCACTGGAAGGCATAGTTCCCCACCTACTTGACTTGTACATTCCTTTCCTGGAAGCAGTGTAGCCTAAGGCAGATATGCTTGGATTAGAAACCACTAGTCTGGGCTGGTTGCTCCACCACCTGCTAGGGGTAGGATCTTGTACAGCAAAGATACTTCATATATTTCTGAGTTCCTATCTCCCATCTATAAAATGATCCTTCCATGTTGATCCAAAAACAGTGCTCAAAATGCAGTAATGGTGGTTGTTATAAATTCTGACCACTTTGAGGTACACAATCCTTTCACATTCTCTGAATCCTGAATGCCAGCAAATCTTGTATCCTTCATTTTGCCCCAACTGCACTATCTGCTACTGTCTCTAAATTGCTTCACAAGTTTGCGGAAGCTTCTTAATTTGAACTTAAACTTGCTGAAGACCTGGGCCTTGTCTTAGATACTCACTGGATGCTCAGAACATTGCAGGTTCATAACAGGTACACAAAAAATTGTTTCTATGATTGATTTATATATCTATGAGGACCAAAATAATCCCAAAGTGTTCTCAGAGGAAATAGATCTTGGGGTTGACATTGATGGATAAGTAAGTAATGACAAGAGTGGTTCCAGGGACAGAGTGGCTGGTGAGGGCAATGATAGGATATTGTGACAGTTTCTTTTCTAACTTTTTACTTTTCTGGCTGCTGATCCCCCTAGAACATCTAGCAGGTTTTGAAGTCATTTATCACCTTGGTGCTTTGTGAGAAAAATCAAATGAAACAAAACTGAAAGAGAAAAATCTCCATCCAACAGCTGGACAGCTTAGTTATTTTTAGGGACAGGAGAAGCCAGTGTTGGGGACTCAGCAAAACACCCCATTCTGCTTGGAGTTAGCCAGTGCCTGGAAATGCATGGGTCTAAGCATTTTCTCAGCTGCAACTCTCTAGCACGTGTGAGTTGAAGGGAAACTCAATCCATCTGTTTCTCATTCGTTTACATCGAGCTCATCTAAATGATTCCACCATGGCTTTGGATGGAGACATTTTCCGTGATTTTACAGGAAATGTCAATATATTGTTGAATTCTTTTTAATAAGCTGAGGTTCACAGCTTTTGTCTTTATGGAGAACCCAAGAAGAATGGAGAATGTTTTGGGTGCTTTTCACCTCAGACTTTCAGTACTCTGCACATCTCTTGAGGATGCTTGGTGGCTCATAAAGTCTGACCATTTTGGAAAGAGAACATAAAGGCCTCCCCAAGGTCTCAGATCTCTTGTCATTGTTTCTGGCAGAGCCTGGGAGATGGCCCAGGAGAGGAAGAAAGTGCTTCAGAGGCAATTTAGTCAGTAGACTAATTATGGGACAAAGAAGGTTTGATTCCAGACATTGTGTGACCTTGATCAAAAGCTATTCCTTTTCCTTAATTCCCCAAAATGTGGTAGGAGGATGATAGCGCAGGTTTTGATTCATCTCCCGGAAATGGCTCATGTGGTTGAAATGTGGGTTGTGATTTTAGGAAACAAAATTACCACAGAGAGGGAGGGCTGAGGAGATGGCTCCCTAGGTAAAGTGACTGTCGCACAAGACGGAGAACCCGAGTTCGATCCCTCAGAATTTGTGTGAAACCATCTGTGTGTGGCAATGTGCACATATAATCTCAGTGACAGAGAAATGGAGGAAGCCTGGGACTCACAGTCCATCCTCTTTAGTGAAACTGGTAAGCCCCAGGTTCAGGGCAAGAACATGTTTCAAAAAGCATGGTGGTTAGGTGAGGAAGGCCACCTAACTTTGGCAGCCTCTGCATATATGTATACCCCCTCAAACCGCTCTCATGCACACCCCAAAATAAGACATTGTTATTTTCCAGATATCAAAATGGGAGTTTTGATCTCTTTGGTGGAGTATACATTGAGTAGGCTATCTCTAGCATGAGCACAGACAGTCCCAAATTGTTCACTCCTGCTCATGTCCAGACTCAGTAAAGTTTGAATGTGTAATGGTCCTGAGTGATCATGACGTATCAACAGGAGTAGGTTTCTTGTTGCAGGATTTCCCAGGCATTTCATTTAGTACATCCTCTTAAGCGGACACCGAAGGAGATCTGTGTCCATGCCCACATAGACATAGCTAATGTTCCAGTGTAGGAGAAATGTGCACCTTCCACAGAACTAGACATTGAAAACCAACTAGGGAACTCCCATGTTCTAAACGAAGGGTGGCTCAGTTGTACTTTTTAATAATCAGAAGTGGTGTGGTAGGTACCAATGAGGCATGCTTGGGTTGTTATTAAGCAGAGGAAAGGCAACTTGAAAGGATCTGTTTGAAAATGGGTTGGAGGAGAAGGGAGTCACTTGAATTCCAGCTGCTATTGGGTTAGCTCTCTTCCCCCTTTCCCATTCTCCTATTGCAGAGGGGAATATGAAAACAGAACATGTACTTAGAAAAGCCTGGCATTGGGCAAGAGAGACGAAGGCACACTGGCGGCCAGATGGGCTATTCTTTTCAGATGAGCTACTCAACACTAGAGTGGATAAAGAACATGAGAAGAGAAGAGAAGGATGAAAAGGACTAGGAGAAGAGTCAGGGGGCAGCCCATATGTAGGGTGCCAGGAAAAGCAAAGTACAAGAGTTTGATTGTAGAGGCTCGGGAAATGCATCAAAGAAAGAACATGGCCAGAGGAGAAGGCAGTGTTTCTAGCAGGGAGGGAGAAGGGCGGAGTAAAAGGGAGAGGAAGGAGCTGGGAAAGCTGCAGATGTTGAGGTCCAAGCCAGAGCAGCTTCCCAGGCCTGCTGTCTGGCAGGCTGCTTCAACATCTGCATCCTGGTGGGGTGTTTCCAAATGAAGATGCCTCTTTCCTGAACCTCTCCATCCACAGGGCGCCTGCCCACTCTCACTCTCCCACAGGACTCATTCCTGCTCTTACTCACCTGCCACTGGTGCCCAGACAGCTCAACCAGCAATGGATGTGGCCAACCTCAGGAGCAACCGGAAGAAACATTTATGATTGGCTTCACCACTCAGGCTCAGGAACAGATGATCAGCTACATCTTGCTCCTGTGACCTTCACTTGAGTAATTCTAGGTCCATGGAAAAAGCAGGGAAGAGGAAGTCAGATTTTGGGGGACAGTCATTGAGTTGTATCCAATCCTAGTTACTGTACCTTAGGGATTAACTCACTGGTGATTTGGGCAGAAAATCAAACAATGTTATTTTGTTTTTTTTACCCCTGACTTCTGGATTTAGGTAGAGAAAATTCAGATTGATACCATTTCTCAATATTTCAGGCTTGAGACAGATCATGGAGAGATTCTCATCTTTGTGCCTGTTCTGAAGTGGGAACCAGTGGTTCCAGATGTAACTTACAACTTGAAAAGGAGGAAAAGCCTCATGTCCCAACCATCCTAGCTTACATAGTATCTGCTTGACCATTCCAGGATCACTGTCCTTGGGCATCACCCTCAGCCAACACCCCATGGCTTCTCAGCTGGTGTATAGTGTAATTAACCTCTGATAATCGCCAGTCAGATGGAGAAATGTTCTTGGTCAGCTCTTCTCTGAGATGTTTCACTGGAACAGTCTCTCTCCCCTTGTGCAGATGGCTGATCTTCCATTCTTTTTATTACACCTGTCTTGCTACCTTGGCTTGCCTAATATCCAGGAAGATGTTTAAATGCAGGTCCTGGGCAGAGGGGTCAAGATACACTGCGTTTCATGGTCTCACCTCACCTCTGTGGAGGTGTTAGGTGAATATAGAGAAGAACTCAGGCTCTATGCAGAAAGCATATGCCAGAAATAAAGACTCAGTTTGTCAGAACAGACTTTATTGCCTATTGTTGGGCCTCACCCTATAGGGCCTTTGGTAATATACTTTCTATGGCTTGCCAGGTCCAAACTGCTAGATGTTGTGTGAATTTTTCTGGGGAGAAAAGAACAAATATTCATTCACTCGAGGTAAGGCACTGATAGTAGATGAAAGAATCATCCCACCCAGGTCTAACTTAGTGATACAGTTATTTTATTGAGGTTATCTACAGAAGCACGAGTGACTCATGGGCAGCTGTATTAACTGAAAAACCCTCCTCAGCACAGGGATGACTCAGGATAGCTGCATCTCTGCAGCTCTTTGCACAGCCCGGAGTCAGCACAGATGATAGAAGAGCCTCTTCTTCCCAACACTTGTTACTGCTTATATAACCTTGGGGAGGGCTCCCACAAGCATACTGAGCTCTGTAAATTTCATGTACTTCTGAGTCTACAGCACAAGAGCATCATCTAGCTCCACCTAGTCTTTCCATAACATACTGTCCTTGTGAGATGCTATACTTATGTGCTGGCTAGCTTTATGTCAACTTGATAAAAGCTAGAGTCATCTGAGAGGAAGAGAGCCTCAATTGAGAAAATGCTCCGTAAGATCGGGCCATAGGCAAGCCTGTTGGGCATTTTCTTAATCAGTGATTAATTCTTTCAGCTGACCTACAAGGCAAGAATGGGATTATCTTTTGTTGAAAATTTACTACATAGAATTGGATCACTCATTTTCCCTCAGAACAATCCTGGCAGGTATACCATATTATCCTATTCACCAATAAGGACACCAGGTTCAGAAAGATCATGAAAATGGCCTCAGGTCACAAAATACAAATGGTGGGGTTGAGATTTTGACTTGGATAAGGGGAAGTCATATATTTAGTTTCTACTTGACCCGAGGAGGACCTCTGATTCCTGTTAAAGGGGAAAAACCAGGGCATGGTACCTTCTCTGCTCCCTGTAGGACCACCATAGCTAATCCCAGACTCCATTTTTAGGAATTGCCACCTTCTCCCCTCTGCCTCAGGTTTTGAGCTGCTACAAGATGCATGGATAAACCAAGTAAGACATTTTTGACATCCTTGTCACAGTCTATGATGAAACAGTCATTGGTTATCAGCATGGCTAAGTCTTGTGGACATTTCTGAGCTGTCTATTTGCGTGACTCTGACTTAAACAAATTTTGTTGGAAGGATGTGGCAGGAGAACAGTCTGCCAGTGCTTAGCTAGGTCCTTAGAGAGTACAGCAGAGTGTGAAGTATTGGATGGTAGCTCACATGAACACAGACAGAGACCAGGTCCCTGACCTCAGTCCAATATCCTTATCCCCAACCTGGGCACCAGAGAACTTTCTGGTTATTTCTCAGTTTACCCCTGTTTAGATACACTGGCACTGGTGCAAACCTGGAGTCATATACTCTATCACCACTTGCTGACGGGCATAAGCATCTTTTTTCTCAGATGGTAGCTCCCATGCATTTTCTTCTGTCTGCTTAGTGGCCTTTTGTGGGTTGTGCTACTGCTTCATCTCTGAGCCACTATATTCCCTTTCACAACTCCCACCTAAGACTCCTTGAAGTTTGCCATTGGGCATAAAGTCTTCCTGAGTGTGCCATTATGAATACTTGTCATCTCCCAGGGTGATTCTTAAGACTGAAAGGTACATGATGTCAAAAGGAACAAGTCACTGAATGCCTCATCACCCATGTGTGATATACTTTTGGTAGGGTCAGAAGCAGAAGAGTGTGCTGTCATGGCAGCCAGTAATTTTGTTCAGGATCTTCTTTTGGGCCAAGTTTTACCTTAAACCTGATTCATGGATGGGTTTGTGGTACAGTTATGGTAAGTGTTCAGTTGGCATTTCTCATGGGCTACTCTTGCTTCACTCTGGATCAGTAGTGGATTAATATTTTCAGATAGTTCTTCAGGAATTTGTTCAGTCCCTCATGAGATACATGTCCAATTGGACCATACCACTTTCATTCCATGAGGTTTCCAGAATTGTCTTAACTCCAGGTGGTTACAGTGGAGAAGCCCCCACATCAGTCCTCTTGCCTCTCAGTCCTTCTGTTCTGTCTGCCTTCAGGTTTGCACTGAGTCTTTCTTTTGCATTATGTCTAGGACAAGGAAAATGTGTACACCTTCCCACTTCTGCAGCCACTGAAAAATCTATTCCTCTTTAGGGTCCAGTGGATCCTCCATTGCTTCAAGAAGTGTTTCTTGATAATTCAGTCTGCACAGTTTAATGCCTAGGATCTCTGGTGGGAACCACCCAGAGGATTATGGGATGACTTCATTTCCTGGTTATATTCTGCCTGCTGCTCAAGATGCCCTTCACAGTGTAATTAGTATCCCTTGCTTCTCTCAAATACTCACTGCTTGGTCTATGGTAAGGGAACTTTGGATGTCTGGCTCATATCAGGGTTGGGGGTGCAGATAGTCTAGCTACCAGCAGGGATTAACCCCTTTTTTTGTGCTGACCCTAAATTCCACCTTGGTTCATTAAGACTCTGCAGGAAGCCTGAGGATCTGGCTTCTTCTGTTTGCAAATCAGTCCTGTTATTGCCCTCACCCCTCCTCCCAAGCTTCACAGCCCTGTAAGCACAAGAGTCTCCTGCCTTCCAGGTGTTTCTCTGCACCACTATGGAAAAAGATGTGTGGATTTTGGCAAAGCTTTAAAACTGGCAATAAATAACAAAAAATTCAGCATACCATTCTGCATATTTTATAACTCCATCTAATAAAGAAATAATCTAAGATGGCACCTGCTAAGAAAACTTAGTTTATTGAAATATGACTGTAATATAGAGAAAGATGGCTAATGCGCGGGGCTGCATGATATTAATGCCCTATTCTTCAGCTGGTGTGTTTAAAAGAAGTCTCTCATGTGTTTTATTTTATTTTATTAGAAGCCATAACATTAGCTTTTAAAGACATTGTGAAAGAAAGAAGAAAAGGGATTTGGACTATTAAAAAAATCCTTAGCAAGTAGACCTGTTCTTTTCTACAAATGAAACAAACTAAACAACAAAAAAAAAGTTTTTCCCCCATAAACATTTTTTTTTTCTTGGCTGGAATATTAGGACAGTATATTAAATTCCCCCAAAAGGAGGCCCCAGAACTATTTACATAATAATGCCTCCACTGTGGTTGTGACAGATGGGCTTCACTGACGCAGACATACTGTTAGGGGCTCAGCAATAGATTAAAAAACACCACAATACGGTGCAACATAATAAAAGTGTATTGTAATGTACATCATAACTTGTGGCCAAGGTTAAATTTGCAGACAGAGTGTGGAAGTCGTATTCCATTACACGAAATAAATGTTACATAGAAAAGCATTAAAGATGAGTTGACTTAACCATTTATTTTTAGTGTATATTTTATTCTATTTTCTTGGCACCATTTATGCAATATGTTTTTAATCATATGAAATGTAATTGTTATGAGCCTCTTACGTCCTGCTTGGACTGAAGGACAGCCTGGGACCCCCCATAATTGATTAGCTTAGTAGGGTCATGTTTTAGGAAGCTGGAGGTGTGCTCTATCAGAGAGAATGGTTGGCGATATATTTCCTGGGTCAACCAGTAGTGGTCTCTGAGGGTGGCCTCCTTCAGCTTATGTGGAAAATTTAGATGCTGCAATTCTGGGGACCTTTTATTCATTTGAGAGGCAAAGAAGATATGTGAGCAGAAACTAACATGTGCTATCTTGTATATGGCTGAGCATGAGAAGGGAGGTGGCATTGTTATTGGTTTGGTCATCTAGACCATTGATTGTACTTCTCCTTTGTACTCCCAAACTCATTCTGAGTTTGTCAAAATGCTCTTCAAGTATTGAAGAGAAAGTAGTGGTTTACTTCAGTCAACAACTACTGGTGTTTAGACCTTTAAGGCAAAGATGAATATATACCTGTGTGTGTGTGTGTGTGTGTGTGTGTGTGTGTGTATGTATGTTTGTATTATGACCATGTGTAAGCATCCATGTATGTGTACCCATTTGTATCTTTGTGTACCCTCATGTGTCTCTGTGTGTGTACAAGTGTGCGTGGGCCCACATGAACATTCATGTCCATGTGTGTAGGTCATCAGTCAATCTCCTCCCTCATTGGACTTGAACTTGCTATTAGGATAGGCTGACTGACTAATGTCCCAGAAATCTTCCTTCTCCAGCTCTCCAGCACTGATTTGGAGGCCATGCCATTATACCAGACTTCAAGTCATCATGCTTACACTGTACTGAGTGAATCAACTCACCACCCCTCGGGAAAAAGACATTTTGGAGATTTTCTTGAGACCCTTAGTAGAATAGCCCTTTATAAGTAGATTCTCTTTCCCTTGGGACAACTTGGGAAGTTTAGATTGCACTGTTTAAAGGAGATGGCTATTCTGTTCAATCAAAGGGCCCAATCAATGCTGGCTGTAGGTCTTACTTTAAACAAATGACGTTAACCTTGATTTAACCAGTCTCTAGTTCTAATGCCTTTAGCTAATTGGAGCCAGCAACCTCTCAGAAGACACTGGAAATTCCATAGAGAGCACAGTGTCCCAGGGCCTATGGCAACTTTGGCAGTTTAAGGGTATAATGCTAATCCCTGCCCTTCCTTAGGAGCCAGGCAAGAGTATGCTAGAAAACAGAGGTATTATACTGCAACCCAGGTATAAGTCTGACTGGGAGAGTTCCATTTGGGTTTAGCTGGGTCACAGCCTATTTCTGTGCTAGGCTTGACTATCAACACTGGGTAGTTCAGAACGTCGACAGCTGGGTCTTTTTTTTTTTTTTTGGAGCACTACCTCCTAAAGTGATTAAGTTTTGAATTTTATTTCTGCAGTTGATAGGATGCCTAGTATCACCTGAGTCTATGACTAGTTACATGGAAACATCCGAAGTACGAGGAAAGGCTCATTGTCAATATAAGCAATGGTTGGTAGAACTATAATCCAGACTGCGAGAAAGAGCCTTGTGAAATTTAATATTTCCTGCTAATAAAACATTAAAAATGTAAAAGGAAATAGGTGAAAACAGTTTTATCAAACTTTCAAATGTATTTTCTAGTTTCAGCATTTCATCACTATGATTTTATCAGCAAGTTGGTTTTTTTTTACCATTTTCTCAAATTGCTATGTTTATTTGTACTTAACACAAATTATAATTGGGACTAGTGGCAGAATTTCAGAGCAGAGAGATCATGTGTTTCCAAGATATGGTTTACATTAAATATTGGTCTAAAAGGAGACAGAATAGAGTCCCTGGTAGGGGGTGGCAAAAGTAAAGGAAATAAAGGTTGCAAATAGAAATAAAGCCACACACTGTGGTGTTAAGGAGCCTCAAGGGTAGGACAGAATAGAACATGGTAAAATGGCCTGTGGGTGTTTTCCATGACAGTATCAGACAGAGACCAAGCTTCCAAGACCCCTAAAAGAAAGTCTCTTACCAAAGAGAAGACCAGCTTACTCAAAATAAGTATACAATAGAACCCCAGACAGACTGGGGATGTGTGACAATCACCACAACTCTAGGAAGCCCAGGGAAATAGTAGTCATTAGGGTCATCCATCTATTGTAGAGATTTGTCCTAGGAATGAAGCTGGATAGAGACTCCCCAAAGGAATAAGATTGCCAAATATTTTCAAAGCAACTTCAAAACTTCAAGCTTGTTTTGTTTCAAAAATCAGCATGCTTGCCACATGAACCTATGCAATCTTACATATGTATCCACTGGGTTCCACTTGCAAGTGGGATGGTTGCTCTTCCATTCACAGCACACACAGACATCCTCCACTGCTAGCAACACACATAACATCCTCCATCACCAGCAGCACACACAGACATCCTCCACCCTACCCTGCAGCACATACTGACGTCTTCCATCCTACCCAACAGCAATACAAACGTCCTCCACTCCACCCAGCGGCATACACACAAGCACCCTCTACCCCATCCAGAAGCATACACACAGACATATTCTATTATCCCAGCAACACACACGGATATTCTGCATACATGTGTCCACATAGGGCTCTACCTACATGAGTGTTGGTGTTCTTTAATCTCCCCAGCACAGGTATCCTGTCAACACACACACACACACACACACACACACACACACACACACACACGCATGCATACTATCCCCCAACATCCATATACACACTTGAACATTCAAAAACCACATATGCCTTAGCAATGTAGAGAAAACTGCTCTCATTTGAGAGCAATGAATGAATGAAGATTCAAGGTCAAGGTGATGGATAAAATTGCTGATCAGATGCCCAAACAGGCAGCTGAAAAAGATGACCTTAGGGTGTATTTGTCCCCCTTTCCTCCCTTTCTTGTCATTTTCTGTCAGCCCTAATATCTGTCAAATTTTGGGGTCCTTACTTGCCTGTCATTTTCTCTCTATTGCTGGGTGTACATTTTTTCAGGGTTCAGTTGAGTCCAGGAATGTGGAATTTGGTAATATTGTTTATTAACTGTTTTGCACGAGTTTGTGTAGAGTTTTGAAATGGATGCTTTCCCTCAGAGTCTTCTTCCCGTACATACCTCCTAAGTTCTTCTCCAAGTTATTTTAGATTCTTCCTCTCCTGAGCAGAAAACACAGGTAGAAGCTACTTTCTTCTCTTCACACAAATTCCTAATACTTAGCTCAGACCTGGGCCCAGCTCAGTAACTGAAGGGCAGACGTATGGATAGCCCAAGATTGTTAATTTACAAACTCATTCTGTTTGCCAGTCTGTTTTCATCTAAGGATCTATGCTCTGGTTGGAGCACATAGATCCTTGTGTTTGTTATTTGTCTTGCTGTTGCCATAACATACCCCCCTCAGAAGCAACATAAGGGAGGAAGGTTTTGTTTTGGCTCATATCTTGGGGGCATACAACCCATCACAGTGGGGAAGGCATAGCAGAAGGCAGTTGCATGGTACTGGCAGCAAGAAGCTGGAACTCTTTACCTCCCTACTTGTAAGCAGGATCAGAAGTAATGAGAACTGGACATGGAGCAGGGCCGACATATAATCCCTATGGCTCATCCACCAAAGCACCAACTGCCAGCTAAGGATTCTATGACACCCCCTAGGAAAACAGTCTCCCCCTAGGAGACCAGATATTCACACACATGAGCTCATATGAGAAAATTTGCACCCAAAGTTCTAGGGTTCTGACACTGGCCAGACAATGAGAAACATATTCTTGATGAGTTGTTAGTTTACCCCTGCAATGGTGATAGACTTCATTGTCAGCATATTCCAGATTAACTGAATAACTCATTAAAAGCACTCAGATGGGGGCTTTGGAAAGAGTTGAGCTGATGAGGTGTGCTTACCTTACAAGCATTAGGACCTTAGAAGCAATGTTTTAAAAAGGTGGCATAATGGTGGTTTGCTTATAATCCCACTGCAGGGGAGAAAGAGACAGGTGGATCCCTGGAATCTAGCCTAGCCTACTTGGCAAGTTCCAAGCTGGTGAAGGACTTGGTCACAAAACCAATGGCACCACTTGAGGGACAACATTAGACATTGTTCCATTGTTCTTCAGCCTCTACAGGTGCATTCACACAAGTGCACTCTCCAGATGTGCAACAGCATGAGAGAGAGAGAGAGAGAGACAGAGAGAGACAGAGAGAGACAGAGAGAGAGAGCGAAAGACAAAGAGACAGAGAGACAGAGAGACAGAGAGACAGAGAGAGAAGAAGGAGCAGGAGGAAGAGGAGGAGAAGGAGGAGGAGAAGGAGGAGGAGGAGAAAGAGGAAGAGGAAGAGGAAGAGGAAGAGAAGGAGGAGGAGGAGGAGGAGGAGGAGAAGGAGAAGGAGAAGGAGAAGGAGAAGGAGAAGGAGAAGGAG
>JADRCH010000133.1:5609770-5652093 GCA_019843965.1 Rhynchomys soricoides | reverse complement strand
AGAAGAAGAAGAAGAAGAAAAGAATAACTACAATGGTGTTGGGAAAAACACAATAGAACATACAGAAACATCATGCTGGATCAGCTTCCATTTATTTATTCCTCCATTAGTTGTGGTTTTGTGTTGCCTACTGGACAATCAATTCTCTGAGAGCAAGGATGGATGTCAAGGTTAGCTTTCAGGAGTTTTTACAAACTTAGACCTAAATCTCATCCTACATATTAGAGTCTGTTTAGTTTGCATCAAAGGGGAAGGGCCAGGCAGACCTCATCATTGGGTAGCTGTAGCACATGAGCACCTTATATAAGGAAGGGAAGCCAGCACGTATTTTGCTCCATTGACATGTCCTATATCATACCAGCTTTCTCGAGTATATTATTTTACTTAATTTTCATAATGACTTATGGGGATTATTTTAGACAGATAGGCTTCCTAGAGTGAACAATCTTCTCTAGCTGTTATACGATTATATATGATGACCATGAAACTTTCTGAATTGACATTTTTGTCCGTTCAGTGGGCACATTTCATAGGGGAAGAATGGGATTAGCTGAACCCATACAGACCAGAGCAAAGTGTACAGGATAAAACAACACATGACAGAATTCACTCCATTACCCCTTCTTTCCGACCTTAAAGGCTCTGTAGTGTAATGCCCCAATGGGTTAGCTCCTGCCTAAGAATTTGAAGTTAATGGTTTGAAAGATGAATCTTCAGGGCTGTGATATCAGGTTACCTAACAGCAAGCGGGAGGCTGGGGCAGAGGGGTCCTGAACCTGTGGCACTGCCCAGTGTTTTGAGCCTGTCCCCAAGGCTCTTTGTTCCTGATTACTTCTCTGCCAGCCCCACTCCCTCTGCTGTTTTCTGTCTGACTCCTCAGCTTGGCTCTCTTGCTTTCTTTTCAGGACTAGGAGTTGCTAGGCAACTCCAGTTTGGAGCTGAAGTTCTCACTGTGGTGAGCTGCTTTCATGCAGGGAAAGGGAGTCTGATGGAGCCTGTGATTACAGGTGTCTGTGCAGAAAGGAAGACAACAGCAGCCACCTCCCTTCACTCCTCTTCGCCTCCTGGAGAGAGGAAGCTGGGGTTCTGGACAAGGGAAGCAGATCTATGCTTCGATGGTTTGCTGTTTCTCCAGTATTTTTCTGTTCTCTCCTCCTACCATCAGAACTTCCTTGAATCTAAGCGTCATATCTTCCTGATGCAATGGCTCCTGCTGCCTCACTGAGTGCCCTGTGACCTGGATCATCCAGTTCCTTATTACCTCCCTTGCAGTTGCTCTAGCTGCCATCTTGTTAGGGACATCTAATTTGGACATGTACTCTTGGCTTAACTTTCGGAAGAAGTAGAATAGGACTTATAGCTGGCAGCACAGGGGGAATATAAGAACTGAGCATAGGGGACCTTCAGACAATATCCTCTGAGACACCTTGGGCTTCAAATGTACAAGTGTTAAGTGTTAACTTAGTCTGTCCCACATTCCAGCTGTGGAGCTATGGAATAGTAAGCAAGGAAGCACTCAGAGTCTCCACTGCTAATGACTTTACTAAAGGAGACTTAGGTGAGGGAAGACATAACAACAACAGTTATTTGTTTATTAATATATTAATTATCATCATTTTTATTACTTTGTTATTTTTGAGCCAAGACTTTTATCTGTGGCCCAGACTGGCTTCAAAATTATTACATAGAGCAGTCTGGCCTTGAGCTCATGGCAATTCTCCTGCCTCAGCCACCACAGGTGTGAGCCACAACATCTGGCTTCAGATAATAATTTGATGGCTTTTCTGTATTTTTTTTTTTCTTATCACTATGGACAAATTAACTGATAGAAGCAATGTACAGGAGGAGAGATTTATTTCAGCTTGTGGCTTTATATTTTAGAAACAATCCACTGAAGTACCACAGCAGGAAAAGCATGGCAGAATGTCTCTGTGGTTGCGGGAGTGTGAGGAGACAGCTTGTTCACATCTTGGTGGGCAGGAAGCAAGAAGAATAGGTGGGAACCAGAAGCAGCTATTATCTTCAAAGATGGATACCACTTATATATTAAATGGCCTTAAAAAAGTGACACATGTTGATGACTGAGAAGTCAAAATATTCAGCTCTAGGGGTGAATTTCAGATTCAAACCAAAGAGATCTCTTTTTGAGGGGCAGTTCTTCTCAGACATAAAAGGCCCCATGTCCTCTTTTATTGTAGTATGAGACCTCAAGCAATGCAGTCTTCAAGAACATCCATCATGCACCATCCTAAGGGTTGGAAAGTGTGGCTAATGGATCTGTCCTGAATAAACCAGACAGCTTTGGTTGTCAGACCAAGGAGCTCTGGAAAGCACAGGGGCTTGGACTTGACTATTCAGAGCTCAGCCATTAGCTAAGGAGGAACACAGAATTTCAGCATGGCCAACCAAAGATTTTCTTTGTGCAAGAGGAATCTTGACACCTGGGTGAGCCTAGCTGCTGGCCAGTGAGCTTGGTACTACCTGAATGTTTTATACTGTCCTTGATAAGAGCAAGCCAGACTGATGAAGTCAGAATCAGGTAGAGAAAGAAGCCAGCTGGGCATGGGCCAGATCACCTTTCCATATTTAGATTTCATAAGTCAATATATTCCTGTTTTATATATTTTTATTCATTTATTGATATTTATATATTTTGAATACTAAAGCCAGTGCTACATGGTTTGAATATGTTTCCTGAAGTTATCATGCTGGAAATGTAATACCCACTGTGAGAAAGTTCTCATGTAGGACCTTTAAGCAGTGCTTAAAGCTGCCATTGGAGGAGTGAATTATTTATCCCAGAAGTGGGTTCATGGGAGCTCCAGGTGAGGGAATGACTTCAGTTCTTTCCCCTTCTGTTCCATGAAACCATGTGTGGTGAATTTGGCTCTTACACTTCATCATAAGACAACACAGCAAGAAAGGCCTTCACCATATTTAGACTCCTCAACCATAGACTTCCCATGTCTTCTATTTTATAAATGATCTCGTCTCAAGTATTATGTATAGCAGCACAGAATGCTATAGGTCAGCCATTTTGCATGGGCTTTCTTTTCCTACTTGGGTTATGTCTCTATCACTTTTTCTTCCCACATACCCCAAGTGTCCATGGCTGACCTCCAGGAGGCAGAGGACTCAGGGCTTTGACTAAGCTCTTGTTAGTCAGACCTTCAAGTTGTAGGCAGGGAGTCACCTTCTTCTTTATTCTTCTTGTCAAAAGAAATTTGCCTTTCATTTTGTCTCCTTTGGGCTCTTCCCTCTGCCAGCAGTCATTTGGTTAAGTTACATTAGGGTATTGATGGCTAAAAATTGCCCAGGGCCGCAACAATACTGTGTGGCAATAGTACATTTGGACAGCAGTTCTTCACCATAATACCTCGTTCCAGGCACCCCATGGCGGAAACTTAGGAACCAAAGCTTGTTATTGAAGAGATGAATGATGTCAAGACTCACCTTCTAGTCACTGAGTTTGCTTGGCTGAATATTCAGTCAGTCCTCCTGTGTCTGTGGCCGAAAGCCAGCTTTCCTGGCTCAAAGTAAAGTGCTGGGTCTCTACTACTGTGAAGAGGTCATGTCCTTCCCACAGAAGGCAGAGAAGGTTCTGATAGGAGAGCATTAGATGGACCATTGTGTCCTGCCATGTCCTTCTAAGCATTTTCTAGAATTTCTTTCTTATCATTCGTTATTATTTTTTTTATCATTGAGTTGATCTGCAAGTCCTCCCCAGCATGTTGCTGTGGGTATGTGTCTGATTCTGAGTGATCTATGGCCTTCCATGCTATGAGGTGACAGTAGGATACAGGAATGTGATGCTTTTCACAGCACACACTATGAAAATGATGAAAATGATGAAAATGTCAGAGGTACTTTCTGCTTGGGCTTGATGGACATCATGTTATAACTTTCTTTGGTTTTCCCAGAATGGGTGATCATTTGACACTAGTGACATACACTATGCTACCTCAGTTTGAACCCAGTAGGATTTAGTTTTATATCTGAGATGCACCACAGGGAAGACAGTGCTTCAATTGCCTTAGGCTCCCTAGGTCTGTGCCAACATAGGGTGGTATTAATATCACCTTGTCAGCTAATGATGAGGATCTAAGGACTGCAGTAGTTCATTTAGAATAGACATGCTCAGACCGATGTGTTACCTTTAGTTCCTGCCCAATCACTAAATCTTACAAACAGCTGTCTGGAGATAGAAAGAAGCTGGATAAACATCAAGCACAGTGGAAACCTACATTTTCTCATGTCAATAATGTACAAAAGATACAGTTTCAATTATCATGTAGAAAGCACTATAGATGCAATGTTGATAACCCCCGCATCGGTTGCATCATAGCTGATGTAAACTGATATTAAGGCATGCCCAGTGAATAAGAGTGCAAAACAAAAAATATCTCAATCAAGGTTTATATGATGACCAGAAAAAATATCTACCAGGAAAATGTGTTCAATTTTGCAAATGCACTCAGCAAGACAGTGTTAGTCTACTGCCACATCCAGGGGAGCAGATGCTACAAGCACTTTCCCAAAAACAGGAAGGAAGTGGGGGCTCAGAAAGAGAAACTATCCATTTAACCCCACATGGCAAGTCAGGGGACAGACATGCAGTCTGCTGGCTGAGCAAGAGACTTGCTTCCTGAGCCTTCTTGGCTTGTTCTGCCCCTGGTTGCCAACTTCGAGATTTGAGTCAGAGATGAAGCAAATGCTTAGGCAAGGAAAAAAAATAATGTTTTGCCAGCTTGCTCCATGGGGAAGATGAGTCCATGAGATGATATGAAGCTGAAAATAGCGTGGTTCAGAGAACAATTTACCACACTAGGTTGTGGTGGTGTGGGGACATACTCCAGGAAGATGGGACATGAAGGGAATGTGACACTGCCAGTCACAACACAAATGAACCCAGAAGCTCTGGGCAGGGACACAGAAAAGGGCCCCACTGGAAAGCCTCATTTAACAGTGCTTGCTTGTTGGGGTCTGTGAACCTTCTGACATAGTCCAGACTTGAACAAAGGCCAAAAGATTTATCCAGAAACAGCAAGCCCTGTTCAAAGATGCTCCTGGATTTAGAACAGAGGAAAGGTACCTTGAAAGAGTTCAAAGAACGGGCACATGCTCCCTGACGACTGCATGCTGGATATTTTGAGAGGTGACTAGGGCATGTTTTCCCTCTCGGCTTCTCCCAGGGGTCTTTTCCAGCATGGTTCCTCCCCATTAGTGTATTCCAGAGCTTTGGAGCTTGAAAGTCTTAACATGAAAATTCCTGCAGTGATGGGAACAAGTCTGTCCCAGTTGGGGCTCGGTAAGACTATTATCCTGATGGTGTTAATGGTGATGATTAATTAGACCCAGTGATGGAGACAATGAAAAGAGATAGACTAACCTGATTAGGTGTTAAAAGGTGGAGGATATGCTCATGGTGGGAATGGGAACTGTAGTGGTGAAGATGGTGGCAGAGAGCTTGCTTTTAGAAATTTGAACAATCTAGAGTGTTAACTAACCCTAACTTGAACCTCATTTCCTTACCGGGCAAACAGTGACAAAATGAAAATGAAACAAATGTATCTCTGAGAAAAGGGAAAAATACTTTTTGCCTGTGGTGAGTTCTTTCCAACCCAAATGCTTGGTGTTGAGCATACCAAATACAGTCCCTCTGGCTTTGGTGGGTTATAATGGGAGCTCAAACCAATGCTTGAGGATATCCTAACATACTCATATGTGATCCTCAGGTGGATGGCCTGTGATGATGAATGAACACGCAAAGGAACTGGTTAGCACCTTTCTGATTTGAAGAGTGTTTAGAGGATAGATGGGAAGAGCAATCATCAGTGCTGTCTTCAGGACCAGAGACAGCCCTACTGCCTTGAAGACCATTCAAATGAAGCTATGCTCAGCACAGGTCTGTCTTCTTTATCCTTCCTTCCTACAGTGAGACTTGCCTCTTCTGGTCACTAAGTCTAGCTGTCGGAGGTGACAGGACTAAGCTAAAGAGATTTTGCAATCCCAAAGGCTCTTGCTAATGACTTTGGCTATACCCTCAACAGTGTAAGACAAGCCTCTAAGGCCATCTAAAAGGCAGGCAGGGCAAATGCTAGTTTCTAGCAACTCCAACTCATAAGAATATTAATTAAAAAATGTGTGCAGTTTCTACCAAGCAAACAGATAATGCCAATAGTTTGGGTGAAGTTGTGAAATGGGAGATGTCTGTTAAATTGTTCTTTGACTCTCCTTATTTTAGACTTTGTTTCTATGGTGAAATTACCCAGGCGTCTTTGCCTTAGTTGGGTCTAACTATCTGTTCCAGTACAGGGAGTTTTAACAAACATATTCAACTCTGCCATAATTTGGGAAGCATTTGTGATACTGCTGTTGGTTCTGCCACACAGTAAGCCTGTGTATCCAGGGGACTTTCATTCTAAAGAAAGACTGTAGAGAGGACAGTGTTAATCTATGAAGGCATCTGAAATGGTAAGTTAGCATATAGCAGGCTCTTTTCTCTAAGTCACCACTGAGGTGGCACCTATGCTGGGGCCATGAGCTGAACTAGGATCTGCTTTTTTTTGAATGCCAAAGTTCTGTTGATCCTCATTTATTGAGGGTATGGAGATAGCAATATCCTACTATAGTGACTACTTGCAAAAAACAAAACAAAACAAAACCAAAAACAAACAAACAAAACAAATAAGAAAGCAAAAACCAAAAAAACCCACAAAAAACAGTCTAGGTCTTCTTGATTTATCACTTTCTTTTTATAGTAAATAAAAATTTCAGTATGCTGACAAACCAGAGATGTATTTGAAAGGAAACACAAAGTTTAGAATAAGCATAAAAAAGAATTTGCTTTGATGATTCTCTTCATCAAAGAGTTATTTATTTAAGAAGGCCCACTAAATGTACAACTTTGGAACTAAGAAACTAAATGAAAATTAGTGTCCCAATCGGCCTATTCATTTATACAAGAAGTGTTCATGGATTAGTTTTAGTAGAAGAGGCTGAGAATTGAAAATATTCCAAAAAAAGAAAAAAAAATGAACTATAAGGCAGATAAATAAAGATGGAAGAGTAATTTCCACTCATCAGTGGCTATGTATTAAACCACTTGAGAACTTAAAGTCTTAAAATTAAGAAATTTATTATTATAATATCTGAAAGATCAGGTCACAGACTAGGTTCAGTGAGGCAGTCTTTGTTCTGAATGTTTCAAATTTTCTGTTTTTCTCACAGCATCCAGTCCTCTTTCCTTCCCTTTCTTCTTCTCCCTTCCCTCCCCTCCTCCTGTGGGACCATGAAAGGCATCCTTGTTTCTGGTTGAGCTAAAGTTTAAACCCTGTGGACTCAATAAGGGGTAAAAACCCTGTAAGGGATGGCAGGCATTTACCATGTTCCTAGAACCAGCTCCTAACAAGAGACCTCAGCTCTCCATAAGTCTGTAACTACAGGTCATGTAGCCCCAAACCCTTCCACAGGTAGAGGTGTGGTCATGTAGCCTCAAGACATCCCCATGTTAATGAGGTACCTAGAGGCTTGGCCACTCCCCTCCCCAGTTACTATTTCAACCTTACCCCTTGCTGAGGTCACGGGGTTATGGGTATGGATTCACCCACCACTCTCCGCCATGACAATAAATGCCCTAAAATCATGGTCTGTCTCTAGTCATCGGGATCTGCCATGGGGAATGAGGGAACAGGCCTTTTTCTAAAGATCCACAGCCTAGTTTCCCATGGAAGACCTCTGAGCACTCCCAGCCATGGCCGCCACTCAACCAAGCCAACCCAGCTAGCTGGTGCACAAGCCAAGGACTCGTCCCAGTGGGGACCCCAGCCGCGTGCTCCTTCCCTTCGCTGCTTTCCCCTTTTTGGCCCCATTTGTGGGCCTCCACTTCATTCTCAGCTCTTCTGTGTCATCCAGTGGTGTCTGCATGCTCAAGAAGGTGGGAATCCCACAAAGCTGGCTGCCACGCTTCCTGGGGACCCATAGCCACATTCCCCACCTCCAGATGGTGTTTCTGTGGGGGTTTCTTACAGCCTGACATATGCCCCGAGGTCCGTGGGGTCCACTCTGTCAAACTTCCTACTCATCCCGCCTCTCTGAAGAGCAGACACATGGGACCATCACTCCCCACTGTGCCATTTGATCCAACATCCTTTCTCATTCTTCTCTCCCCTTTCCTCTCTTCTCCTTTATCTTTTACCCATTCTTCCTCTTCCATGTCTCACCTTTCACAAAGCATGGGATGCCTTAGCTTAGAACTCTCTATATAGCCTAGTTTAATCTCAAACTCATGTTGGTTCATCTGTCTCAGCCTTCTGACTACTGGGATCGTGTATGAGAGCCACCATGCGTGGCTCTCAATGGCTTTCTTATTTATATATTGGTGATTGGTGCTGGTTCCTGTAAAGAATTTCAGTCCAGAATCCTAAGCAGAAAGCCCAGCTAAGAACATGTCATATATCCTGGGCTTTCTATAGTATGGCAGCTTTGTTCTAAGAAAGAGTATTCTAGGGGACCTGGAGAAATGTTCTATCTGCTTTCGTGCTCCAATTACCAAAGTCCTATATTAATAACAGAGTCACTTCTTCTATAGCTCAGGAACACTCAGTTTCAAGCCCATAGAATATATGTTCTGCCTATTCATAAGAGAAATGCTAATATCAGGAATAAAATGTGAGATGAGATAACTTGTTGCAGTCATTTGAGAAATAATATTCTATGAGTAAGGTAAATCTAGCCACTACTGGGTCTTGAATGAAATATTATCGAGGAATGAATGCTTCTAAACCCAACATAATTATGTAGCAATACAAGAAAGCCACTGAGCAAATGGGTGACTACAGCAGGGATATTAATGGAGACGGGTGTGAAGAATGAGCTGTTTAATGAGGTCTGGAGTAGTCAACGAACACTTTGTGGAAGAACTAGGACCTTGAATTGATTTATGAGGCTTGGCTAGGGTCCATTCAGTTGTGTTTAACTTATATTAATCTCTACCCCTAGAAAAATAATAAAATTTATACTTAACATAATGTATAGAAAATATTCTTTTAATGTATAGAAAATATTCTTTCCCTGGTTTTTTCCTCTCAAGACTGTATTAGAAATTATAAATTCAGAGTCTTCTGTATTTTATTTATGATATCATCAAACTATTTTCTTTAATGATGAATTATTCCTTTAAATATAATTGAATTTCTATACATAGTATCCGGTTATGTAAATATACTCTCATTTATTTTTCAACCTAATTGTTGGAAACTTATGCTGGTCCATGGTCCTCCAGCTGCAAAAACACCAAGATGAAAGTCTTTCTTTAGAAATCATGACTCTCATCAACGGCTGTTCTCTTCTGATGGATTTGTAAAGTTGGGTGGCCAGTTAGATGCTCCCTATATTTCCATAGCTTATGCATCTTGGCATAAAGGCTTCCAGGACAGGTTTGCTAATTAATTATCCTGCTGGGCTAAGGGACCCTGTTTATTTGCATGATTGACAGTATTGATTGCTACCACAAAGGAAGGGTTCCTGCTTGACAGAATAAAGGAGGGCTTTGCTCTGGTTTTATATAATAATTTGAAAGGTGGTTTTCCTCTAAGTATTTCTCTCACATCAATGATTTACCACCTGAAATACATTGCTTACTTTTTTCTTATCAATATTCTTTTATCAATTAGTAATAGCTTTTAGTAAATTATTAACTTTTTTTTCAGTGTACATGTTTCTGACATCCCTCCTTAAGTTCATCTTTCTGTTTTATTCTCTGTTTATGGTTATTTACAGATTTAGAGACTTCTTTGCATTTGTTTAGTCAAATGCATTAATATTTTCAAATTATGCATTTTCTTTTGCACTCCTACTTGATAGGCCTTGAACATAATTTTACCTTGCTATTTTTGTGTTTCTGTACCACACACACACACACACACACATACACACACACACAACATAAAGCATTTAATTCTTGAAGTCAAGTTGGACTGGGTCTTAAGGCACATCCTGAATGGGACTCTCCTAATGATTGTTTTTAAACTATTTACTCTGATATTGGGGTGAAGATTTAGTTTGGTGGATGAAAAGTTAGACCTGAATGTCTCCAGTACAAATGTCTAACATGAGAAGAATTTGGTGAAGGCCAAGGAAATTTTGTGACAGTTGAAGGTGGTGGAGTCCTGTGGCATTATGGCTACTTGGGGGCCCTGGAAGATGGGATAAGAGAGGTACACTTCCAGGTCTGGCAGTAGGAAAATACATCTCTTGAGGGATTGTGGGGGGCCAGGCAGTTCTTGGGACAGACCTGCTAAATCATTTAATCTCCACCACTGTTTATGAGGCATATACTAAGATCATTTTCATTTTAGGAATGAAGTGGCAGAGGCTGAGTAAGTGGTAGGTCTGGGATTGAGTCCAAATCTGGCTATCTCCAGGGTTCTGTTCTCTACCATGATTTATGTTTATCTCCTACAATGATTACAGTAAGAAGTTTAGTAAGTTAATCCAGAAATATTGAATAGATGAGAAATAGCACTGACATCCCTCAACTACTGGAAAGCTAAGGGATGAGGGTTGGGTCTGAGGTGTATTTGGGAAATAGGCCATGAATTGCTGAGAGGAGAGAAAAGGAGAGTCTCAGAGTATAATGAAGAGAGAAGTTCATTGTGTTTTATGTATCTTTATCTTCCGTCTAACTCTAAACAACTGATGGCCCTCTTGGTCTTCAACAGTACATTACCAGCTGATCTTGGAAAAATAGAATTTGCCAAGGACTAGACACAGTAAGGAAGAAATTGAGAAGGGGGACCAATATTCTAGATCCTTGAAGGAAGCCAGCATGATTAAGAATGTTCTTGAAAGGATGGAAATTTATTGATTCATGGGTAAATATGATCAAAGTACCAACTATGAGGAGCCAGAAGAGGCATTAAAGGAGAGCCATTTCCTCACTGAAATTGAAGATGAACAACAACCGACAGCATGTATACAAATATACAAAATGGGAAGTGCCATATCCTCAAAGGGGTCTACTCATAAGCTATGGGGAATTCCACAAAGAGAGGATAATTCCTGTTAGGGGTGAGGTTGAGGACATATTGATATAACTAACAATAAAGAGTTTCTAAGGGACATGTTGGACTCCCTAGCAGGAACAGATAAGAATACCATGTCAGGAGAACTTTGCCTCTTGGTTGCAATTCACATCCTGCCTTATCCCAGACCTGCCTGACTTCTTTGCTATTTGGCCTTCCTTGCCTTATCTCCTAAGATAGTTTACCCTTAAATCAAAATCCTGTCTAGTTGTAATTACAGTAATAGAGCAAGCTCTGTTGTTTTTCTTCTTTATGCATCTAGATGTTCTAAGAAAGAGAACAAAGCCAGACAAGAAATAAACTCCAGCTCATTGCACAGAACATACATTTTTATCAAAAGAATTATTAAGTGGATATGACTTTGATTCTCCACCCAGGCATGAAGTGAAATCTTACCTCTGTTTCAGAGTCCTCCCCCAATACCTTATCTCTCATGTACCTTCTCCAGCCTTCATGTTTCTAATCCTAATTTGGCCATTTGGTTCTTTGTAACTGAGTAACCAAAAGTGGGTCAAGTTCCATCAAGAACACCCTGAAAAATGTCTGTGGAGAATCTCTCTGCCTTATCAGACAGGTGTATAAAAAGGAACAGATCTGAATTGGTTGAGAGTTTCTGGGTTTGAATCCATGTCCTGTGGATTCCTACTTGACAACTCTAGGTGTGTAAACTTGGAGAAGATCCTGGGTTTGTCTAAGTCCTAGTTGATTAGGCTATGAAAGGGATGGAAATAATAGGAGTTATCAGTGTTATGAAAGCTTTCATGAGGTTGTGTATTAGTGGGACTAATGTAGAATGAGGGCAACCATCAATCCTGGCTGGATGCAATTCAGCATATCTCACTGAGTTTTAGTAGTGCAGGAATATTTCCCTTTGGGTTGGAAGTCATTCATTCCATTCATTTGCCCCATTATTATTTGATGGCAGTGCCTGGAGAGGGTCTTTCTCATCTTGTTACAGGATGATTGGATCCTGGTGAATATGTCATCTACACTAGTATTTGAAGCCTCCTCTGTAATTTTGATAATATCGCCGACTTAAATATTGTAACTCTGAAGTGCTGAGTAGTTGTTATTTCTCATCTATCTCCATGCAACCCATAGACCACATGTTAGGTTGACTTGCCTGTCACCCTTCTCAGTCTGTGGACTTTACAAGACAAGAATGGTCCAACCTGGTCTATGCACTTCTACATTTTCAGGATATAAAACCTGGTGTGTGGTAGATATTCATAGAAAGTTTATCAAATGGAAGTCTGGCATGGTGGCTAATCGCTGAGAGAGAAATATAGGCTGCAGTTTGGAGCCAAACTGAATGACAGTACTTGGACTAACATGAGAGTTTGTGTAAAAAAAAAAAAAAGGAGAATCATAATAATAAGAGCTGTAATTTTGATGAATGCACAGTAATATAGTTCTTTGTCATATGTGATCCTCTGTCTGTCTGACTTACCCAAACATCCCATACTTTTCCTGTAGGTTTATTAACAGAGATTCAGAAATGTTAACTATCTCACCAAATTCAAAGCAGTATCTGTTTCTTCTCTCCACTCTCATCCCCATTTGTTCTTCAATACCCTGGGTCTTATTTTGATTATGCCTCTTATTGTTGAGATGGCACAATGCAACCAGAAACTTTAAAACGATCCCACTCATTTGCAATGAAGGCTGTTGTGCAATCTTGAGAGTCTTTTAATATTTTCTGGATATTCACACTCTTAAAAAATAAGTGACTCATGGTGGTATTGTTTTGGTGAAGGCTGAAAATGGCTTATCTATTTTTATCACCAATGATGGTAGCTAATAATATCAGGTGCTTTTCTCTACTCAGAGGAGGGAAGTGACAGGTCATGTGGGTTAAGCCGTGTCTGTAGTTGAAGGAGTATCTGTAGAAGGAAGGTTGTGCTCTTGTAGCACCAGGATAGAAACTGTCTAGTCACCTCATGCACCTTGACCCAAAGCTAGATGTTCTAAGTTATACCAGCATCACCTTCTTGAGTCCTTTCAGGAATTGTCATCATCTATTTGTCTATTTTGTGATTGTTCTCAGCTTCATTTGGGTATATCTGCCCCTTCAGTCAAACTCCATGTTTTTTTCTTTCTACTGCTTTTCTACTGTTTTCCCCAAATTAACATATAGAACACTAGGTTGCATATGACATTTTCAAATGTAACTTGTTTTTGTTAATCCTTTCTTCTACACCCTCCTCTCCATCCTGGGTACCATTCCACTTCCTGTGGCCTCTTTCTGAAATAGCTCAGATTCTATCTCAACATTTCCAGCAACTCACAAGTTATTATTACTATATGATACTCAGACTATTAGTGTTTGAAAAAATATGAATGGGCATGTAAGTGGTGCACATACATGCAAACATATATATATATATATATATATATACACACACACACACACACACACACACACATATATATATATATATATATATATATATATTAAAGCCATTCTTGAAATTATGAATGAATGAATTAATGAATGAAAAATCATGTAGCTTTGGGAGATATTTAAAATTCACTAGAGCTTATACTAGAGAGAAAGGAATGAAAGAAGGAGGCAGAGGGTATTGCCTGTTGCACATGATTTTTAGGTTGGGAACCTGAGCTAGACAATTTGATCTCACTGCACAGCAGCTGTGAGATGTTGAGTAGGTGCCTGACTTTTTCTAAGCTTTATCTCTTCTTGTCATTGAAATGCAAGCCATGTGATACTACACCTCTGTCACTTAGTTATGGCTATATAACAAATCATCTCAATACCCATTTGTAGAAAGCAACCACCATTTTGACTCTTCTTGAAGCTAAGGTTGGATATATGTGTCTGATCTAGGCTGGATGCTGATGAGTAGCTATGTTTCACACAAACACACACATTCAGTTAGCCAGGCTTGACACATTATTCTCATGAGGATGGTGAAGGATAAGAAGCCAAGAGGAAACACAGAGGTCCTCCTAGTTTGCAGGTTGGCAACTTGATGCTTAACTTGCCACTGATGTAACACTGACCACACTCAAAAGAAAGAGGAGAGTAGCAGCATTTTAACTAACCATGGAGCATCCCCACTGACCATGGGACCCCTTCACTCACTGTTGAGCATTCCCACTAACTAGGGGACCCCTTTACTCACCACAGAGAACCCTCACACTCCCCATGGAGTGCTCTCACTCACCATAGGGTACTCTCATTTACTATAGGGCACTGTCATCATAGGGCACACTCACAATGGGGTGCTGTCATCATATTGCACTAGCACTCACTGTGGGGTACTCTGATAAACAATGGGGTACCTTCACTCACTGTGGAGAAATACCACTCACTGGGGGCACCCTCACTACCCCTACTTACTATGGGACACCTCAAGAATATGGTTGCTGCAGGAGAGATGGAGGTGTAATATCTTCTGTAATAATGCATTTTAATGTACCTCTCACAGAAGTATTAGAAATTCCTTGTTAAGTTTGTAGAGTTCATCTGATACATTGTGGGGCAGGTAAGTAACCAGATTAAATAGGTGTCCAGTGGTGTCCTTCATGAATTAAGAATAGTTTTGAAAGGAGGTGATGAAATGAATCAGACGTTGGGCAGGGTAGAACATCCTGGTCCAGGGGGAGCCCAGAACTCTTATACAGTCCTAAGGAATATTTTTTTAGGAGCATGGAGGAGGAGGATGTTCCCAGAGATTATGAACGAGTTGAGGTGGAAGCAGCTACTCAATGAATAGTTTTTCTTGTAGGACATTGGAAAAGTGTGGTCATTTGGAAGGGAATGGCACCATTAGACTTACATATTTGAAGGCTTGGTCCCCTGTTAGTAAATCTGTTTGGGAAGAATTAAGTGGTGTGATCTTGTTGAAATTGGTGTGTCCTTGTCATTGTGGTTGGGCTTTGGGGTTTAAAAAGTCCATGGCAGGTCTCAGTCTCTCTGTTTGCCTGCAACGTGTGGTTCATTTGGGTGTTATCAGCTACTTCTCCAGCACCATGCTGGTCTATTGCCATCTCTCTGCCATGGTGACAATGGACTATCTGAAACCGTAAAGAATTAAATGATTCATTTTATAAGTTACCTTGGTCATGGTATTTCATCAGAGAAATAGAGCTGTAGCTAAGACAAGGGACTTAAGTTTAGTCTTAATGGAAGGGAACACTACTGAAAGGTTTCAAACATGCACATGACATGCTTATGTACTAAATTATAAGAAGGATGTCTCAAAGAATCTCTGTGGCTCATGCTAAGAATATCTTCAAGGAGGCAAGGAAGGCTGTGGAAAGAGTTTAGAAAGTGTATATCAGTTAGACTTGAGAGTTGATTGCAGCTGTCTGGAGCATAGAAAATTTGGATATGCTTTCAACCTAGAGCCAATAGAATTTACTGGTAGATCAGATATTGATCTGATGAGATAAAATAAGTTTTGAATGGTTTCAAGGTTTCTAGTCCTAGTCAGATAGAAAACAGTTTTTGGTGGAATAAGATTGGCACAGGAAACAAATAGCTGTTCAGTTTTGGATATGTGTGTATGAGAGGGCTCTTAGGTATTCAAGTGGAGATTGTCACACAGGTAGCTGTAGATACATATTTCAAGTTCACGGGTAAAATTCAATCCAGACTGGAAGGATGAATTTGAAATTCATTAGCCCACATCAGTATTTATAGAGCATGCATGTCCTGGTCATATCACCAAGGGAATGTACTTTGGTAGGAAGAGAACCAGAGGTTATTTGGAGGGCAGGAGGGAAGATGGAAAGTGGCCAATATTAAATACTGTTGGGAGTTAAGATGAGGAATAGGAATTGACAGATGGACACAGAAATATGCACCTCACCAGGACTCAAGAACACTTCTGGTTGTAAAGTCTGTGTGGAAGGTGGATGAGAATGGATACAAGAGGGAGGTGGAATAAGGGGAATCAATAATGTGTAGGTAACTCTTTGGGGTGGTCTGTGTAAAGGTGAATACAGAAATAGGTTAAAAGAAACAGAAGCAATGTAATGAAAATTTCATTGACTGTAAGAGATAAATCATGGTTATGTACTGATGGAAGAATCCACGAGTGAAAACTGATGGTGCAAGGGAGCAGAAGAGAATGATATGAAAGTAATATGGAAGCCAGCAAAGGAACTGGGGAATGAGCTTTTTCCGGCTCTTAGTCCTGACATTCCTTTCCCTAATAGGGATATTCACTCCATTATCATGTTTTCTCCCATGTGGTGATTGCATTGCATCCCGCAGTCATTTCAGATCCACCATTAGCATTAGTGTTTTCTCTGCTGTCATCTATCATTCCTGTACTCAGGAGTCATAGCACCAGGACATTCTTCTATTTCATAAATTTGAAACCTTTGGCCACTTCCTGTGCTTTCCTTTGCTGCCCAGAGGAGACTATGACAAAACAAAATTAGGTTCCTGATACTAATGCTAGCCCATGAGGTGATTTGGTCAAGCTCTGTTCTGTAGTCCTAGTGAGGCACATTGGGGTTGACCTGGGAGAGGGAACAAAGGATTACCATGCAGGTTTTAATGAGAAATAGGTTAGAAGAGGGCTGTCCTCTCAGAAGCAAAGTGTGGTTGGGGAGTGAAGTAGAAGAAGCTAGTGTCACTACTGTCTTCAGATTTCTGTTAAAGGCTTAAACCAACCAACCAACCAACCAACCAACCAACCAATCAACCAACCAACCAATGGAACAAACAAAATTGGTATCTGAATTCCATCTACGGCCACCTACATGGCAAAAACGGGCTTTGAGTTTCCAAAACCAAGGACTGTACATCTTATATGCTGCAATATACAGCCACTGATCTAGAACATAACATCAGGTTAGTTAGCACTTGACAATTTCCTACTGGGGGGTCACCTAGGAGCCAACTCAGCCAATTGGAAGAGGTTTCAGTTTTCAGCCTCATCTTGAAGACAACTAGAAGAGCAAAGAAGTTATAAGGAGTGAGTCCATCCCAACCTTTCGTATCCAGTAAGTATATCTTCTGGAGGAGGCAACCTGACCTTCCTCACTAACAGACAGTTATCCACCCTGTTCACTCAGTTCATCCCTGGCAGGTGGTAGTTAAGCTCTCTGAATGATTGTGAGGCTGTTGCAACTGGTTCTATGTCAGCCCCTTATCTCCTGGTACCCCTTACCTCTTACTATGTGATCTCTCTGCTACTGCTGCTTTACTGTCCCAAGTTTGCAACTGTCTCCTGAATGAGACACTTTCCTTGTCTCATTTTGGCTCAGGGCTCCAGAGAGAGATGCAGCTGATTGTGTCAGAAAGAAACCAAACTGGAGCTACGCTCAGACTCTCACGAGTTAACCTGATTCCTGGTGGCTATGCTGATCTTGAGGTCCAGCGAATGCTTACTTCTGGGTCTTTGAGGCCAAGCTTCTGTCTTCCCCATCTGTCCCTTTCAGAATGGTTCTCTTGGTTGACACCTGTATTTCTGCCATGTGAGAAATGCACACACCTCAGAAAGATAATCAAGGGATATTTTAGTAACCACCGCCACTTCTGTGTGTGACTAAAATATATGTCAGACCCAGAGGGTGGTTTAGAGCATGGAAGATTCTCCTATAAGAGACAGACAGAAAGAAAGGATAGACCAGGAAGCCCCAATAGGAGCATTCCCTTAAAGAAATGCTTTTGTTGTCACTGTCCTGAAGAGGGAGAGGTCCCCACACCTGTTGCCCTCTTAGTCTTCAACCCTCCTTACACAGCAACGCCAAAAAGGCCTTCAGACACCAAATGACACTCTCATCAACAAGCTTGCATTGCAAGCCCACATTTTGACAACACATTTCCCAAATTTAGTCCCCTAATCCACTCCCAGAATATATTATGCTTTGCACCCAGCAGATGGATTAAAAGCTAAATCTTCTGCTTGTTAGAAAACCAACCAGAAACCAAAAATACAAACACACACACCCCTGTAGGTATGTGTGCCATGCTGGGGGTGGATGGAAGGACCCTATAGTGTTTACTCTAGGGAGGTGTGAACCACCATAGGAATGTGTGGGAGGCCAGTACATCCTATACGTTCTGAATAGGGTGCTGGGTAATCAGACACTTTCTACAAATTCTCTAATTTCTTGATGTGGATTTTGTGTGTGTGTGTGTGTGTACAAGTGAGTCTATACGATATGATAGAGGCTCACACACAGGTCAGCAGGGTGAGAGATCAAGGTATCACCTATATATGAAGGTCATGTCTTATGAGGACTCAGAGATCTGAGCAGGGCAAGGAGTTGACAACCCATTTTCAGTGCCAGATGTGGAACTGAATCCTGGCCCAGAGCTTGCCTCTTCCAGCTGGTTTTCCTGGGGGCTTTGTGGATTTACAGGGTTCCTCCCATCCATTTTTGGAGTCCTAGGCTTTCATTGTGCCAGGGAACATCTCATTTTCTTTCTGTGCTTAAAATAGTCTGAGATTTTTGCAAATAGAGATTGCTTTGAAGGCAGCCAAGGGGGGGTAATAAATCAGAGAAGGTCACTGGGGTCACAAGGGAAACTTACGGAGAATATAAGAGAACCCCTAGGAACTGGGGTTATCAGAGGAAGTAGAAATGATCTCAGGAGGTGCCTGAGAAAATGTTTGAATTCCTTCCCCACTGTCTTGTTTTCTTTTTATCATTGAAAAATTGCTCTGCATGCAATAAAAACAAGGTGTTCTAATTAAACAGATTTGTTTACATGTTGTGGCATGAAAAACTAATTCAATCTGATATACTGTACATTCTTGCTGTACTTTTTCTTCTTCTCTTTATATAAAACTGCCCATTTTTAAATAGTACTGTACTTAAGCATCTTAAAGAGGATCCTTGATTAAAAGGATGTGAGCAATTTCCTACTTCCCACAGGTTTCAGAGGATCGTGTCAACAGGAAGAGAAAGGGAAGAATTGTGGGTAAGGGTACTTCTTGCATTTAATTTGGTGATGTGTGGCTAGACTGAAGTTTCTCATGTGCTTTCCTTTATTGTCAAAACAAAGAAGCCAAGATTCTGGAAGTAAGTGGGCATGACCCTGGGGCATGAGAAATCAGAGGCTATTTGGACAGCTCTCAGGAGTACAGCGGCCCCTACTCTCTTGAGTCCTATGGTGGCTTGTTAAAGTTCACAGACAAGAGAATTATTGGAGGAACAGTGTTCTGCGTTCACAACAATGATGATTACAACCACAAGGAAAATAAACCACTTAGTGTTAACAATATGACTACTGGATAATATTTATCAAGAGACAATAAAGGTGAAACATGCCACCCTCCTTCTGGCAATATGGAACCAGAACCTGGCCTTCAAGCACCCAGGGTTCTTGATCAGGAATCTTTGTTTGGGGTAAGGAGTCTGGCTGTTTTCTCCTCACTCCTAAATTCTTAGTGTTGGTTACAACGTAGAAATTTTAGAGAACAAGGCTTCCCAGTCTGCAGATTTTTTTTTGTGTTGGGCACTGCTGGTATGGCCATATCTGTGATTTGAACAAAACAGGGTGTTTTGGAACTGCTGTTTCTTCCATGTTGTAGACATAGGATTTTTTTCATTCTGACTTTTGGGCCTTCATACAGGGTATCTCTCCATCTGGAAAGCCTTCATCTACCCTCTTATCCCATGCAAACATAATGTATTCATTGTTTCTCAAGATGTCTCCTTCTTTAGTTTCTATTACATTTGTGACACATTTTGTGTCATTTCTGTTCTTTCATGGTTCTACTTGGTGATGGCTTGGCTTTTGATTTAGTCTTGTGCACAGCTGTGTGGTGTCTTCTTTTTCTGTCTTTCAGCAACACTTCATGCTATGCTAGAAAGACACAGTTGGTTGGAAGAACATCTTTTGAGTTTGATAAGAATAATCATTGAGAAATCCTCTTGTCTCTCTCTATACAGCTCTTCAGTCTTTTGTTTCATTCCACGAGTGTTGAATACACATGTCTGACCCAGGTTGTCTCAAGCATAAATATGGCAGAGTTGCTCTGAGGCATTACACTGTTGATGGACGACAGCCTCATCTCTAGCTGACTGTTGATTAGGGGTTTACAAGAGAAGCCTTGATATCTGAAATAGTCACCAGACCTCTATCTCCCCCAGCCTCCGTTCTAAGGGAGATCCTATGTTTCTTTTCTTATCTCTTTCTTGTTTCTTTTCTGCACATTTGCACTTCCACCACCCAGAGGCTTCAAGAAATCCCAATATAAAGTCTTGAGTTGGCGCTGAAGATAAAAATGGAGAAATGCCTCTGATCCAACTCTCGAAGCAACTGTGGAAGGTTCTTCTGGGCTTCTGTAGGATACATCTGTAGAGTGGGACAGTGATTCCCAAAATAAAGACCAGGCAGACACCGATGTGTGAAAGATGCCAAACACATCTTTCTAGTTCCCCTACAACAGCTCATATCCGTGTGTAGGATCTAGTGAGGGTTTTTCTTTCTAGCATCCTAGATCCATGAAACTGCATTTAATGGCTAGGCAGTTATATTTCTGCAAAAGTCAGTGTTCCAAGCTCTTTTGGAGGGATCTTGAAGTATGCCCCTCATATTGGTCTCCCAAGTGTTATCTTTTATTTTTGTTTTGGAAGTTAAAGAGGACATCTTAAACTTATCACATAATCCAGTAGTACTATTACTCAGTAAAGATGTAAATCCTTCAGATGAAGGCTGGGTACTCTTGTTTCCTTTTTATCTGGTTCATGAATAGTGCTCAAACAAGTGTCAATGTATAGACAGATGAATTATTACATTAGCAATCTCATGGAGTAGGGCCCTTGGCTTAAGGTCCAGTTTGAAGTTCAATCAGAGGGTTTAAACCTGACATTTTTCAAGGACTCTGACACTTCGGTCAAAGCATCGCTATTTCTGAACCCAAGATTCTAAACTTGCTAACCTGGAATGAAAATACAATGTATTGAGGCTGGAAAGATGGTTCAGCAGTTAAAAGTACTTACTGTTCTTGAATATGGCCTGAATTTACCAACCACATCAGATAGCTTACAACCACTTATAATCCCAGCTCTATGCATACCACACCTTCTTCTAGGCCCCATGAGTACCTGAACTCATGTGGGCACATGCACACGGACACAGACAGACACAGACCAGACACATGGACTCGCGTGCGCGTGCGTGCGCGCGCGCGCGCGCGCGCACACACACACACACGCACACACACACACACGATGCTTCTATTTTAAAGAGGATGTGAATGCTCTCCAGGTTAAAGAGCATCCTCCATCTCACTAAGTCACAACACAAGGAAGTCCAGCCTTACGCATGAGGTATTGCATCCAGACTTGTGATCCTGACCCTTGACTCTGTGATTTAATTCATCAGACCCAGGGTTGTGTCCAAACAGGTATGCTCCATGTGATATGTAGACAGATTGGTACCCTGCTTGTCTCTAGTAGGAAGGTTTTTTCTCTGTAGGTTCTTTGGAGCCCTTGGTGATGGATACTCTAGACAGCTGAGAGGGAAAGCAAGGAAAATTCTCTTTCTTATAGCCTTTTCTCCAACTGAATTACTAATTTTCATCCAAGCTATAGAAGGGGACCAAGTGTGTGTGTGTGTGTGTGTGTGTGTGTGTGTGTGTGTGTAAAGTGATCATGCAATTCATCGAGAGGGCAAGATTTTGAAAGGAAACTCACTGTATATATTTATTTATACCGCAGTGTAAGGATGTCAAGTATTTTTACAAATATTTTATCTCACTAGTGGTAGATTTTGACAAAATCACAATTTTTGGATGGCAGTGGTAACAGTATAAGGTTTTTGAAGACTTGCAGCTTTCTGTCCTCCTTCAATGGATATGGGTCTCAGCTTTTTTGGCTGTATTAGGACCAGATGACTCTAAAACTGGGAAAGGTAACCAAACAGGGATTTATAGATGGAAACTCATTGATGGGAGGCAGTGTCATCCAAAGGCCTATCGACTTTGCAGACGAATTTCAGTATGACACCTGCCTAGGTCTCAAATAAAATTTAGCACCAGAATAGTTCATGAGTCCAAATTTCATACATGCAGAGGGCAGTAGGAGACCATAGAAAGGACATCACGTGAACTTGAAGAGTAGGCATTGCTGCCTAGGACTCATGTCAGAAAGAAAGAAGTCTGAATAGGTCACTCAGGACTGGGTATCACAACAACACACATAGGACATGGATGTGGGTTTTCAGGACATTTGGCTTCCTCTTTGTTCTCTCTGGTGGTTCTCTCTCAAAGATTCTGATTCTGACACTAGATAGAATCCTAGTAATTAGAGACTACTTACAGGCTAAATTCCACCATTAGCGGATAGGAATCAGAATGAACAGGCCTGTTTGGAGCTTTCCAACTTAGAGACTTGAACTCACAAAAGTGGTTGCTAGCACCAGCTGCTGGCATGGTGTGATGGCTCAGCTTTTGGCTTCAGAATTTGGTCCTGATAAGACAGTTCTACATGTCTATAGAGGAGAAGCACAAGAAACATCAGATATATGGGTTTGTTTAGGAACAGTTGTTGGTTTTGAACTTTGGTTGGGGACTTTTTTTTCCTTTTGTTGTTTTGCTTGTTTGCTTGTTTTGTTTTTTAATTGGTTCTTTTATATTTTAAATATTTTTTTCTCTCATATATTAAATCCTGACCACAGTTTCTCCTCCCTCCTCTCCCCTTTGCCCCTGCCCCTCTAGTCCACTCCTCTTCCATTTCACCACTGAGATATCAACCAAATATAGCATGTCAAATTGCAATAAGACTAGGTACCTCCTCTCATATTACAGCTGATTAGGCAACTCAATAGGAGGAAAAGGGTCCCAAAAGCAGGCAAAATTGTCAGCCACAGCCTATTTGGGGCATTTCTTACATTTATAGTCATGTAGTTACCAATGTAGAATATGTTGACACGTGGCACAACAGAGCTCATATTCTTTGCAAATATATACTGTGTCCACAGAGGTATCTAGGATCACTGATAACTACCAATGCATCTTTCTTTCTTCACATATTTTCATATGGAAGGCTTGGGCTTCCCCACGTCATATCAGTCTCAGTATAGTTGCACTTCTCACAGTGGCTTACTCCATGAAGAGCATGTGTATTAAGATGTTTCTTGTGACTTAGACAGATAGGTCACATAGCTCTACTTGCTGTTCAAGTATGAGCCATAGAATGAGCCTTAATTCAAGAGAGAATGTCCACATAGCAGGTTTATTGTGGGGCCATTTTTTAAAAGTTCATCTAACACCTGTGTTCATGAAGACAAAACAAGAGGGACATAGTGTCTCAATCTTTTCATTCATGGAGTGGGAAACTTACAATGGCTGCTTTGCAAGGTTGCTTATGTTTTAACATAAATGAGATGAGATTCTGCACAGTGGTAAGTATAACTAGATGGCCCTCGGTAGTTAAATAATTTCCCTCTTCCAGTACTTGCTCATCTTCCTTATTCTTCAGTGTGTGCATGCCTTGTCTTCCTAGACTGCCTGGAAGATTCTGGAGGTCAAGGGTCATCATACATGTATGTCTCTTTTTAAGTGCCTTGCCATTTCCCTAATAATCACAAGCTACAAGAACTGAGAGGTTCAAGAGATAAGGGAACTAGGGACCCTGGAAACAAGCTTTATAATTTTCTCTGGGCTCAGCACAGCATCAAGCCCCTGGAAATCTGACCTTTGCCTTTTCTGGAAAAAAACCTAATAAGTTATCCTAGATTCTAAGGGGGGCATTATTAATCTAGTTAATAGATTGCACTGTTTTTATGAGGGCTTTAGCCCATTAATTGTTTCCATGCAAATGGATGCTGTTAATTACAAATTAATCTTATCTTTTCGTTAAGGCAGGGCCATCAGGACCTCCACTTGGCAATGCTTGTTGGCAGTTGATATGAATCAATGCTTATACTTGAAAGTAATAAAACTGCATTTCTTTAAAGATAGTTAATAAATCAGATCTTCATTAATGCAGATAGGCCAGACCCCCGACTTGTCTAACTTAATGAGGTTCTAATTCATTACTGTGATTCATGTGTCCCCCTGGGGATGGTGGCCAACAGGGCAGGGCACACAGTAGGCAGTTAATAAATCGTATATTTCCTGGGCTCCCCCATAGTGGGGGGTTGCTCAAGTATTCTTTTTGCCCATTCTACCTGTCATGCAGTCCGCATTAGCTTTGGTGCCATTTTCCAGGTGATCACAAGAAACCTCAAAGAGGAAATAAAATGTTCTACCCAGCCTCTTGCTTTATGGTGGATACCTGCTAGGACCTCAGCATCCTCAATTGAGAAAGAATGAGTTCAAACATTCAAGCCCTGTTTGAGCCCATGCAGTTTGTTTAGTGATTGCTTGGGCTACCGATGATGTAGGGTGGGATTGCCTGATGTTTCCAGACTCTTTCTGAATACGATGAATGAACACGTGGATGAGGGATGGGACTCCAGTTTTTCTCTGGAACCCATTTGTGATCCCTGTCTGGGTGGTGCCTGTAAACTGTTCTTCAGAGCCCGCTTTTTCCTCCTAGCAGCTTTACTTTTAGAAATGTGAGTGTGGCTAACCAAAGGCTAGGCTGCTACCAATCTCTTAGCTTCACAAGCCTGGGAGCCTAGCTTCCTGTTTTACATTACAAGTGACTTCCAGCAGAGGCATGGGACTGGTTCATTCTGCCAACTGGTCTAGTACACCAGAATAGAGTCTAGAATAGATGCACCACCAAAATGTGGGATGGTATTTGTGAGCATGGGGAGGCAGGAGGAAGTGGAAGCATGGCTTCCCTTGAAGGTTTGGGAGCTGGCAGTGTGATGGAGCACTTCCTTCCGTGCGGCTGAATTCATTTCTCTAAAGTTCCTCTGTGCACAGAACCATTTGTTTCCACATTGTTTTTATTAAACAAGAAAGGCGAGCTTTATTACCGCGCAAATGAAAGCAGCCGGCAAAGACAGATACTTCCCAGATTCTTATTAATCTCCAAGAGTTATGGGGCCTCTGAAGTCCCAAAGAAATTAACATACTCTCTCAGGCAGTTGTAGGGTGCAGATACACTACCATGTGGGTGGCAATGAGCGCTCTTCCCTGACCAGCCCACACAAGCAACTGTCCCTGTCTCACCCTCCCTCATCACTGACCCTCTTGGGGCTCATGTATACTATTTCATGCTTCACTGCACAGTCACAGATTTATTTGAACATATATTCTGGGCATTGTCTAAAAATGTGGATTTAGGTATTGTTCTATACACTTCTATATACAATTAAATATGTATGGATTATTTACTATTGTAGTGTGAGAGGGTTTTGACATCTGCAAGATTATATCCTGAAGCCTTTGTGAATCTCACCCACAAAAAAGACAGTCATTTATAATTCCCATTCTCAACAAATGCAGTACAGTGATTGCTCATTCAGTCTGCAAATATTTATGCAATACCCTCCATGGCCTGGACACAGGACTGTGTCCTCAGGGAGTCCTGCATCTTTTGGGGTTGCTGGAGAGACAGGAGAATCTAGACAAGAGAAGGATAGGATATATCATTTGATTTTTTCAGACATCTTATTAGTGTGGTCTTAAGACTGTCCATGGGGCCATGCAGCAAGAGTATCCTGACTGGATCGGTGATGCTGTAACAGCCCAAGGAAGATGAGAGAGCAGGGAAGGCAAGGATTGATAATGGGTGACTTAGAAATGTATTATGATGCCTTTGAGATAGAAGTACAATTATTAGCCCTGGTTTATACATGTGAATGTAAATGTGTAAGAAATCCAGATGAAATTTCCAAAGTTAGTAGAGAATTAGACAGACCTGAAGTTAAAGGCTTGGTCTTTTGCATCTAAATGTGGCTTTTCCTACAGGGCAATGAGCTCTTTACTGGCCACTTACGGCTGCACTAGAGGTCAGGGTAGCAGAAAATGGGAGGAACAGTTTCAAAGTCCTGGTCCAAGAGCAGCTAGGCATATGGAAGGAAGAAGAAATGTGGCTTACTTCAAAAGAAGGCATGGGAGCTGCAATGGTACTGCATAGAGCTCAAAACAATGTTTAATCAGATACCAGTGTTGGGGTTCTGACTACCAGTCTTAGCCATTAAGTTCATCCCCATGGAATATACCTTGATGGTGCATGGACCCCAAGGTAGAGTTTGTAGGGTGAGGTTATGTCTACATAGTTGCCACCCAATTGGTGAGTCCAAGAACTTTTATTCACTGACCTCATATATGCTTCTGTTATATGAGCACTTTGGCTCATTTAAGGACAGGGTCCCTAGTTCTTTTTCAAAATACAGCTGTTTCTGCTAGTTCTTTACCTGTTTTAGTCCCAGTTCCTTTTTAATTGTACAAGTCTTATCCATTTCTACAGAGAAATTCCATTTTTACTGTCTTAAAATTGTTGTCTGCTTCTACGTACCAAAATCCTCTGTGGTGGTTTGAATATGTTTGGCCCACGGAGTGGCACTATTAGGAGGTGTGGCCTTGTTGAAGGAAGTGTGTCACTGTGGGCATGGACTTTGAGACCCTCCTCCTAGCTGCTTAGAAGCCAGTCTTCTCCTGTCTGTCTTTGGAACAAGATGTTGAATTCTTAGGCCTTTCTTCAGAGTCATGCCTGCTTGGACACTGCCATGTTCCCACCTTGATGATAATGGATTGAACCTCTGAGGTTGTAAGCCAGCCCCAGTTAAATGTCCTATATAAGTGTTACCTTGGTCATGGTATTTGTTTTCAGCAGTAAAATCCTAACTAAGACACACTCCTAAAGACAGAGCAGTAAAGTTCTGAAATTCTTCTGGGTTAGCTTGGAGGGAAGGAAACAATAAAAAACTAAAACAAACCAAATGGAAGGCCAGGAAATCTTGGCTTGAGACTGGGACAAGAGTTAGGAAGAAAGATGATTTATTTCTTAAAATCTTGATGAAGTTGTTTCTAGACACTTGAAAGGGAAGAAACCTCATGTTAGCTTGTAACATAGAAGAGTGGCTGTTTCTCTAAAGGATGAGGTAGAAACCACCTCAAGGCTCTGAAGGTTGCCAGAGTTAGTGACCATTAAGAATGTTAGGGAACATGTAAGTCACAAAACTCAACTGCATCTTCCCCAAGATGTGGATCTTGGGAAGCCAGGGTCTGTAGTATAATAGAAGGAGATGGGAATGGACTAGGCCTTCTGATGCTCTATTTGACCTAGAGGTAGTCCTCTTGTGTGATGATTCTATGCTCTCAACGCTGTACCCTATGGTGGGATATGGAGAGCCATAATCCTTATCCTTGCCACTAGCACTCCCAGTGAGGGTTAATCCATGGAAAGAACTTCTCATTGCTTTTCACAGCTCTTTAGAAGGAAATATGTTCTGCAGAGCCCTATAAGTCGGTGTGTGCAGCCACATTCTATGATCTAACAGACTTGATATGGATAAAGACTTGAAAGTCTCTTTTTCTGGAACTATCATAATGTCTTAGTTTACTTTTCTATTGCTGTGATAAAACTTGAGGAGGAAAACTTGGTTTATACATCCTAATCATAGTTTATCCCTGAAAGAAGCCAAGGCAGGATCTCCGACAAGATAGGAACCTGGAGACGGAAATGAAACAGAGACCATATTATCCATGACTTGCTCACACAGCCCAGGACTACATGCTCAGGTATGGCAATGCTCAAAATGAGCTGGACCCTCCCACATGGATCATCAATCCAGAAAATGTCCCTACATTTGCTTGCCTACAGGTCAACCTGTTGGACATTCTCTGTTCTTAGATGATTCTAACTTCTGTGAAGTTGATTACAAAACTAACCGATACACTCTATATTGTAATGAGATTTGCAGTCTTTGCATGTAGCATCTTGGAAAAGAGAAAATTTATAACAGAATTCTATGTACTGTAAATCATGATATCATGATGTTTGCAAGTAAACGGATAGAAGTAGAGATCATTATGTTAGACAAAGAGGCTAAATTCAAAGAGTGCATGTTTTCTCTCATGAAGAATGTACATTAAATTCACATGTACATATATTTGTAAGACATGCAGGTAGAAAGGGGATAACAAGAGGGGAAAAAGAGTTCTAAATCGAGTGTAGAGGGAAATAATGCAGGGTAACACGAAGCAGATAACAGGAAAGCAGAAGGATGATTAGGGAAAGGGGCCAGAACGAGGGAGGGGAGGACTGGAGAAGACAGTGGGGGAGGGCATGAATAAGAACAAAGTATAACCAGGCACACACATGCATGAGTGTGCACACATGTGCATGCCCACACACACATACCACAATAAAACCCATTACTTTGCTATGCTAATTTAAAACTGATAAAACATCTAAACAAATAAAATTTATCATAAGCAATAATCAATAAAAAATAGATGATTGGCCAAGGATTACCTTGGTAAGTATAGGTTGGTGTGGACCCATGATCCATATGTATGCATGTCTTAGAGGTCAGAGTTCCTGGAGTGGCATCCTGCATTCCAATAGGTATTCAAACTGATAAGATTATAGAAGTTCCTGGAAGAGGGGACAGCCCAGGAGCCAGAGTCTGTTCTTCTGTTTATCTTCAAATCTCTGTGTTGTGAGCATTGCTGGGCCAGCCAGGAAGGAGTAGCCAGGAATGCCTATCTGGAAATGGCATTTACATATGCAACCTGACATTTTCCTCCTCAGTGATTTCATTCTTTTCTATTTGTTTTTATTTAATGTCACAGCACTGTATGTGCACTTAGATCCCCGAATTCAAGCAAGCCAGTCATATTGGGGTTTTCTTTATCGCAGTTCTGGTCATTTCCCAAGGCTTCTTCCTCTCCTTTTCATTTTTCTGTTTTTACACTGGGATTTCATATTCTTGGTGCAGCAATGACCCAACAGATGGATTTCCTAAGAAAGACTCCAGTCCTAGGGCAGAAAACAGATGGCACCTATGGAAAGGATCCTCCTCCTCTTTCGGAGAGAGAGGGGGGCTTCTCCCACTCTAGGTACTTTGACCTATCTGCTTAGTCTTTCTTTAATCCCAGGGAGGATAAAAGAGAGAGAAAAATGAAAAGAATTAACGGGCTGAGGAGAGAGAAAAGCCAAAGAAAGGGGAGTAAGGGAAAACTGGACAGGGGTCAGGGAATCTGGAAAATGCCTACAACCTAGAGCCAATTGAAACTGAGATCTAAACCAAGTGTATTGTTTTCTCCCTTTCTTAAGGACACGAAGCATCATATACCTAACTTATGTAATGAGATAGATACATTTGTAGTATGAAATGTCTTCTTCACGACCAGCATCCATTGCTTTTACATTTTTTCTTTGATCATAACATCTAATCTACTTTTCAGTTTCTTTCTATCTTCTGTGTTGACCTTAATGATTTCTCCAGCCTCTGCTAAACCTATCAGGAAACATCTCAGGATTTCCCAGATACCACTCATTTCCTTGAAGGAAGAAAATGGCTAACTCTTCCCCATTCCCACCCTGCACTGAAACTGCAAATTATTTTTAAACACGAGCACAGATGGGATTGTGTTCTTGAAATGATCAGGAATGATTATGTTGTCACTGTTCTTTATTATTCTAATAAGTGGCATTAGACAAAAGGACTGTCAGTGTTTCCCCTTCTACCATGAGTATGGGGGAGGATCAGCACCCACTATGCAGGTTTCTGTCCTTCCCTTAGAGACAACCACATATAGAGTGGAAGCCCTAGGTTCATATAGCACTTCAAACTATTCTGAGAGCTGTTTCTTGCTTGAAAAACAACTCAGAGAGAAGAGAGAACCACTTGGCAAACACTGGTTCTATTGTCCCAAGATCACAACTACTGTAGAAAGCCTCAGTATCAGGGGGAGACATGTTGAGATCATGATTCCAGGTGCATTGTGATGCCCTGATATCTACTCACTTGGTTTCCATGTTTGAAAAACTACACTCAGGATAGGAAGTAGTGAGATCTCAATATAGAAGTTGAGAGTTGTAGGCATCCAACTACTAAGGACCTATATATGGCATTCAAGTACTGATAGATCCACAGTCTTATTACCATGTGTTTCAAATGTATGTCTGCCTTTTCCAAGAAGAATATAACATCAAGGACTTAGTATTTTGCAAATCGAAAATACTTTTCTTGGCACTTAGGGACCTATAGTATCAACAGCTCTTCTATCTACCTACTGAAATATAATGCACACAGTCAGATCATATGGCACATAGAACCACAATGGGTACATATAGAACCCTAGGAGGTAAATGCCACAGTTTTCCCCCACTTTAAGTCAAGGGCATCAAAGGAAGGTTAAATAATTTTGTAGTTCAGGTCACATTAGATAAAACAAAGTCTGGAACATTAGTTTCCAACTAAGCTTTCAACTCTTAATCTCTCTCTCTCTCCCTCTGTCTGTCTCTCTTCTTTCTCTCTCAATCTGTCTCTTTATTTCACTTTTCTTTCTGCCCCTTCTGTCTCTCTGTATCTGTCTGTCTGTCTCTCTAAATTACTATTTGTCTTTCTGTCCTTTCTTCCCTCTTTTATTCTGTCTCTTTATCTCTCTTTTCTTCATCTCTTTGCCTCTTTCCTTTCTGTCTTTTTCTTGTGTGTGTGAGAGAGAGACAGAGAGATAGAGAAAGAGAGAGAGAGACAGATAGATAGACAGACAGATAGAGAGAGGGGGGTGAGGGACCTGGCAGGGTAGACATTTCACAATTTTAGAGACGTTAGAAATGACATCCTGGTGGGTTTTGTAGAAAACATCTCTTTTCAAAGGGCACACCCTCTTCCAACTTACTGCAATTCCCACAAATAGAAATATCCTTAAAATAGAACATTTCTTCATATGCTATGTTTGTATCCACTTCAGCCTCACCACATTTTTAGAGCTTTAGGTAATATTTACTTTCCATTAGTTGCCTACATTATGAAGTCTCTCAGAAAGTAATCTGAGTTTTCCCTTTTTAATGTAGCTGACACAAACTATGTGATACTATTGGAAAGGATGGCAAAGATGCAGCTGGCCCACTGTCAGCCTGTTTTCCAAGAGAATTAACTATGCATATTTAGAAAAAGCTGCAAGGAAGGTGGTAACACACAGGATCTGGTATGAAGTCCACAGCTGGTCACCATGTGCATATTAACCAGAGGTACACAGCTTAAATAGAAGCTATGTCTCTGTGTGGTTACATTCATGTTCAACTTGTATTCTTGACCATGGACAAGGCATAGTAAGGCTAAAGGTGAGCTTTTTAGCTTCCTCTTTGCACTATTGTTTTGATTACTTAAGATGAAGCCATTTCTAGAAAACAAATGTTCTTTTTTTGTCTTTCATTTCTTATCAGACGATATAACACCAGAAACTCTGGGAAAAGTTATGATTTCTCAACTCTAGTGAGATTGTCTTATGGGAGAAGTTCTGCAGAGTACAAGTTCAAGAAACCTAATGATATGATTTAGATGCAATCTACCAGGTCAGAGACACTGCTAAATCAGAATGTAGCAAGGGAGAAGCTGGGAGATCTGGAGCAGTTAGATATTTTGTCTACAAATCAAGAGTGTGGTAAACTTTCTTACTTTTAACTCTGTTAAAATGATGACCATAAACCATATGGATTGCTAAAAACTAATTAAAGAGCCACCTTAAAACAATAAAAAAGGGTAAATTGAATTTTAAGCAACACTTGCTCCTGTGAAATGCTTGAGACATGTCTAATGTTTATACTTCTGTAAGTTGGCTTTACTGGTGGCTTGATCAGCCTGTCTCTATAATCTTAACTGGTTTCAATTTTGAGCAAGGCCTCCCTTCATAGTGTGTCCTTATCACTGTCACTATGAGCAGCAGCACCAACACTGCCAGCAGTATCATCATTCTCATCATCATTAAGGTTGTTATCACCATCATCACCATTGTGACACCCATTCATCATCATCATCATCATCATCATCATCATCATCATCATCATCATCATCATCGCAGCCATCACCATCATTAATTAGGACCATCAGCATGCTTTTCTTCTAGTCATGGGTCCAAGTAAAAAATCATTTTTTTCTGATTTTCTAAATCTTTATCATGTCCTGTATTCTTTCATTAAGTTACTGCTTCCACTCCTTATCATTTTGGTTGTGAGTCTATCCTTTAAGAGCAGAGCCATTTCTCTACCCTCACTTTCAGTTTTTTTTTTTTCCAGACAGGGTTTGTCTGTATTAACAACCTTGGCTGCCCTGGAACATACTTTGTAGACCAGTCTCAAACTTACAGAGATCTGTCTGCCTCTGGGTCTGGGTCTGGGTCTGGGTCTGGGTCTGGGTCTGGGTCTGGGTCTACGTCTGAGTCTGCGTCTACCTCTGCCTCTGCATTGAGTGCTGGGGTTAAATGTGTGTGCCACCATGCTCATCCCACTTCCAGTTCTTAAAGAACATGTTCCTAAAGATTCTGTTTCACGTACTGACCATATCCACTTGCTTTACTTTTCGTATCTACTTTTATCAAACAATATATTTCTCGTTCTCTAGTTTCATAGCTCTCTGGCCTCTATGTCTATCAGAAATGGCCAGGCAAGGTAGGAACAAAAGATTTCCAAATACCAGTTGTTCAATATTATGTAGCTTTATTTTTTCTATTATTAGTATTAGTTGCAGATCCAGGCAGTTTCCCAAGCACCTGGAGTACACTATGAATTTAGGTATATAAATTAAGGGACAGTATTCTCTCGGGATCTATAACCTGGAGCACAGGGCATCATAGGCCCATATACAAGGGGTTGATAATACTTTTTGCTACTCTTCTTGCATGTGACATGTGTTCTTACTCATGTTTCATTGACTAATTAATCTGGATGTGTGGTGTGTTCAAATATGTATGAGTATAGTATGCCTAGAGTGAGACAGGGGTGAGATGTTCAGAGAGATGGGAGCTTGAGGACCATAGGAGACTTTGTATTTTCTGTGAATGAAATGGAAAGCTGTTGAAGGTTCATGGAAAGACAAGCATCATGACATATGTTGAATGCTGATTAAAAGGAGCAAGAGTATAAGCTGGGAAGTCAGCTCAGAGGTCAAAACAACCATGAAAGAGAGAAAGAGAGAGAGAGAGACAGAGAGACAGAGAGACAGAGAGAGACAGAGAGAGAGACACACAGAGACAGACACACACAGAGACACAGAGAGAGACAGAGAGAGACAGACACACACACAGACACACAGAGAGAGATGGAGAGAGACAGAGAGAGAGAGAGAGAGAGAGAGAGAGAGAGAGAGAGAGAGAAGGAGGATGGTATTCAGAACAAGAGGGCACCAACAAGGAAGATATTGTCTGTCTGTCTGCCTATCTATCTATCTATCTATCTATCTATCTATCTATCTATCTATCCATCCATCTTTGTTGTTGTAGTTGTTGTTTTGAGACAAGTTTTCTCTCTGTAGTCTTGGGCTATCCTAGAACTTGCTCTGTAGACCAGGCTGGCCTTGAACTCACAGAGATCTGCCTGCTTCTAGTGCTGGGATTAAAGGTGTTTGCCATCACTGCCTGGTTTAAGAAAGATATTTTTAACTATACATCCACTCACATTTTTGTATATGTATAAATGTAAAATACATGTACATTTAAACATATATGTGCTAAATTAATTTATCATGTATTACACACACATCATACCTTTATGTGTTATATTTATATTTTAATCCAAAGAGAAAAATTTAACTTATGGTTTTCTAGTATCTGAAGATATATTTTTAGCCTATTCTATGATACTTAACATTTGTCTTTTCAGAGTTTTTTCATGTGTTATATTACAAAACCAAAATGACAAAGATCGAAGGGTTTGTACTATTATGATCCTCCTCCTAGATGCTCTCTTTATGGAGACAATCACTGGCACAAGTTCTACCTGGAAAGTTCCTGGATCTCTAGTACCTGAGAGTGGGGCTTATAGAAACCAGCCTCTCCCCTTCCAGCTTCTACAGTACTCACATCACAAAGTCGTAGGAAAAGAAACTTAGTCCACAGAGTCAAATGGTGGTGAGACAAGTTCTGTGTAATCCTCACTCTCATTGAATCTAAGCATCTCTTAATAAAACTCACAGTTGTTTTTAGGAAGGGATATAGGGCTCCAGTCTTTCCAGCCTGCTGAGCTACCACCTGTTCCTGGCAGGGGCTGCACAGTTAATCCCCTGAGCACCACTACTTATTTCCTAGACTGCTTTCCCTTCCAGGAAGAAAATAACTACTGGTGTGTGAGCTAAATGGAATCTCTTTCCAAAGCTACCAGCATGTGTGTGGATACTGCCTGTGCTATGCTACCAGGGACCTCCAGAGATGAGTGCTTTCCATACATCCTTCTGGGAATTTTGTATTGTTGGCTAGCACTCACTTTTTTTTCTATCCCAGGCTGTCAAAATGTGGGTCACTTCCATTCCCTGTGCTGAGCCTCAGCTGAGATATTCAAGGTACTGTCAAGTGATAGTGGTAGCCATCAGACCAGTATAACTATCATAGATGGATGCACAATGGCCCCTTGATGTGTTATTGAATGCAGAGTTAAGAGACCACCACGTATTTCTGATATTGCTCCTAGCTGGCCTAAATGGGCTCTTCTTGGTTAACATCCCCCTCCCCAAATACTGAACAAACAGCAATAGGAACTAGATAGGTAGCACTGTACATGTTGGCATTTTAGTAGATGGACATGTTACAAACATTCCCCCCAGTTGCTACCTATGTTTGCAAATTGTACTGTACCATTCCATCTGCTATGCCTATCCCTATCTTTTTCTGCCTTTTGATGTTCAGATTTCTGCCTGGGAATGCTGAGCTCTATATTATACCTCCCCCAGACTCCTTTGCAGTTGTCTTCCTGTTGGGGTCAGCCAACAGAGACAATATACTGAGTGGGGGTTGGAGGTCGGAGATCACAGTTTTCTCTCCCCCCCCCAATCCCCGCCACGTTCTCTTCTTTCTTTGAATGTTAGTCCTCCTAGGGGCATTTCTGTAGTTGACCCTCCTTAAAGCTGGGCTCTCTTTCAGAGCCCTGGCTCTCGATTCCTGTAACACCACTTCCTCCCTTTATTTGATCCTTTGGTCTAGGGTGACAGTGTCCCAATGCTATGCTAACTTTCGGGTACTTTGGGAGATATGGCAACAGCCAATCTCCTGTTGGCTTCCTTAAACCTGCAGAAGTTTTGACACTAAATTATTTTCAAAACTCAGCTTTTGTATCTTCTATTTCCTTTTAGTCTTTCATTAACGGACATCTCTCTCTGAAAGGAGGGCAAGTTCTGTTCTAGATCTATGAGTTCCCTCTTTTGTCTTATCACTCAGAGGTTCTATGTTCATCCTTCTAGTTCTACAGCCTGGTTAAAGAACTTCATAGTCACACTTAGGAATAAGCATAAGCACTGTCTACCAATCATGGCATACCAGTGTAGGTGGGTTTAAAACAAAGGGAGAAGGTACTGAGCTGAAATGTGAAGGCTATTTTACCATCTTAGGTCATATACAGATTTTCTTGGGATATATGTTATCCAAAATATGGGGCTGATGAGTTGCCTCATCAGAAAAAAGGTGCTTTTCATTTAGGCTGGTGACCTGAGTTTGTCCCCCAGGACCCACCTGATAAAAGGAGAGAACTAATTCCTATAAGCTGTCCTCTGATTTCTACATGTGTATTGTGGCATGTATATGCATAAACACACACACACACACAAATGAATAAATACATAAATAAAAATTAAAATAAAACGATTGCTGTTGATCATAAAAACATGTTCTTAATTATTGAGCATCTCATAATAGGTACTGGAGCACATAGTAACTGTACATTGGTTTCTCCAATTCTGATTGTTTCCTGACAATGTTGACATAATAGCCAACTTAAACACAGATAACTTGACAATAAGATATATTAAATGGTGCTGATAAGGTCTGACATAAGTTCTTTTATTTATGCCACATGGACTCATGAAGAAGAAAACCAGACAGGTAATTCATGTGATTCAGGGCTCAGATGGGACATGACTCAAACTCTGTATGGTAAAAGGTTAGATCCAAGAAGAATAATGTAGGACAAGTCATGTTTCATTAAAGAGGGAAGAAACTTACATCTTGAATGAAAGAAATGAGAAAATTGGAGAAAAAGAAAAGGAGAAATGAGGTCATAAATACTAGGGCTCAGTCCCGAGCTAATTACCCCAGCCTCAGAAAGAGGCTACCCATGCTGCATCTGTCTTCCCAGGACCACGGGGCTACCCTGGGTTTGGGTTTCATGTCCAGCTCCACAGTTTAGCTTTCCTAAGGCTACATGCAGTTAAAGGCAACCTTTAGTCATCTCACAGTTGACTTCCTGTCAGAAGGAAGGCTGCTACCTTTTGTTCCGCCTTTTTTCCCTGCACCTTTCCAAGGTTTGATTTCCCATTGTAATCATATGCCTATAGTCAAATTATTCTACAAATCCTGCACTGTACACATCATACACACCTCTGTATTCAACCTACTTGTATATAAGATGAAGGTCACTATATCAACATTGTAAGGAGACAATCACGATTGGAGGTACCTATATACAATTACTATGTGCACCAATATCTGACACACGAGAGATACTCAATAAATAAGAATATATTTTTATGATTGTGAGTAATACTCCCATGTCAGTGGGGGTCACAGTTGTTTCACTAATTGCCCCATACTTTGCTCTTAAAAGCAGTCCTTCTAGACCTTTGTCACTCTTCTTTAGACATCTACTGCCCAGGAGCATCCTGCTTTTGACCTACCCAGCTCCTTACACTTCCTAGATATCCTTATCCATAACTGAGTTCTTCAGCACCCCATTGCCTTTGTACCTTCTTTATGTAAGTAGTCTGTCTGTCTCTGTCTCTGTCTCTGTCTCTGTCTGTCAGTCTCTCTCTTTCTCTCTCTTTCCTACTTTGTCGCATTGTTTTTCTCTCTCCATCACTTCCATTCACCCATTCCACTGCAGTTTTCCTATCAGTGCATGGAAGCTCAGGTGCCACAGTCTTCAGTGGCCTCCAGATGGCTGAATTCATAGAACTTTTTCAGGTCTTTTTCTGTTTTCTGCAGCATATGGCCTTGACTTCCTTCTTCTTTCAGGATCTGCTTGATTTCTTTGCCCCTGTGATCCCCAGGATTCCACTTTTTCTGTACTTTCCTTTCTCCCAAACCAACTTCCTTGTTTTTCTCTGGTCTCCTTATGCTCCTTGTCTAATTTGTTCCCTAAATTTGGACTTATCGTCTTTGTCTATTGAGCTCTCTATCACAGGATGGGCTGTGAGCACATTCAGAACCTGCACAGCTTGGTTCTGGAAACCTGACTTGGGTGACTTAGGAATAAAGACATGGCACACTGAAGAAATGACAGACACACAGAGAGAAGGTAGGCTCAGGTGGAGTGTGCTTGCATTGATGAACGGTATCAACTACACAACCCAGGAACTCAGTACATTTATTAGTGTACTTTCTGCACACACTGTCAACATGCATAGTTGGACCAGAAGATGGCTTTGCTCTTTCTCTAAGTCTAACTTGGGGAAGGCCTTTGATCTCTATGGATCTGGGGCATTGGGGTCCTTGACATAATGCCAACAACACACGTTCACTCAGGACTCCATTTGATCCTTGCTCATTCACCCAGAGCTTCTCATCACCACAATGATACATTGATTAGATGAGTGGACTCTTCACTCAATTGACTCAGGCTGAGCATTTCTGACCCCCCTTATCATAATTACACAACTTAACATGCCTTACAGTGTCTGTACACTGGAAACCTGGCATTAATATAGTGCACATTAATACTTCAGAATCATGAATTACTGACTACACTACCAAGAAATCTAATTGTCTTCCCTTACCACTTCTTTTTCCTTACCCTATCATTCAAAGCAATGACAAGCATACTGATCTTGCCTCTCAGAGCTGAGCATGTTTTGTTTCCTTAATAGTTGGCCCAGTTCAGGGACTCACGAGACATTTGATCCTTTACTGTTCTATGTATTTCCAGCTTTACTGCCTTGATCCAATTTTTACTTTGAAGACAAAGTAATTTTTCTAAGAAACAAGTATGACCTCACTCATGCTTAGAATCCTACTGGGGCTGCTCCTGCCTTCAGCATGGAGCCCAAATGCCCTGACTTGTAATAGGAGAACCTCACAGGTCTGTTTCTTTATCCCTTCCAAGTAGTCCTATCTCCTTCAATTTCCCAATACCCACCTATAACTTTTCATGTGATTTTTCAAAATTATTCACTAAATATAGGCTTCATACGTCTGGAATCAAATGCCATAATCAGTATATTTGACAAGGAGCTTACAAACCCAGCTAGACAATCTGAACTGCCTCTCTGAGGATTCTTGTGGTTTTTCCTGTTTTCCTTTTCCCTCCTTCTTTTTGCTCTCATGCATTGATCAGAGCCAGGTTTCATTCTAGCATACTTGGGTAACAATAGATGTAATTGTCAGCCTCCCTGGGGCTGGCCAGGTTTTTATAAAATTAGACATATTTATCTTGATGTTTAGGAGCAAGCATGAAATTCAAATCTATGTGTTGGCACTCCACGGGTTGGGCCTTTAATATTCAATGACATAACTTCATTGCAGTTTTGACAACACTATATAGAAGTTGTGCTTACCATTGAAAATTAAAGCCACCGAAAGCGTTGACAACAGCAAAAGTGTGACTGCTTCCAGGCTCCTGAACTGATTGCTATTCCAGTTTGTCTAGAACTGCTTATTGTGTTTGCAATGCCGTCAGTTCTACTTAGAGACTACCCAGAGTCAATGCTGCACAGGTAAGTGCTACAGAAATCTCTGCTCTCCTTCCTCTCTCTACTTCTCTATTGCTTTCTATAGTTCTCCTGAGGGTTGATCTGCATTCACTTACAGAGCCCCAGGTCCCCTTAACCTCTGGGCCACTTATCTCACTTTTCTTGTGGGTGACTAGACTCAGTGGTTTATTTATTTATTTATTTATTTGCACCATTTCCCTTTTCTTTTTCTCTAACCTGAGTATGAAGGACACTGGACTGCAGCGATCTATTCCACAAATCCCATTTGTCAATCATGTCATCCTGTGCATATTATAAAACTTGAATGGCTAGTCAGAAAGACATATTGTATGAGGAAGGATTAGAAAAGGTTATTCCTTTAAGTTAATTGTGCCTACTTCCCATCTCTCTCTCTCTCTCTCTCTCTCTCTCTCTCTCTCTCTCTGTGTGTGTGTGTGTGTGTGTGTGGTGTACATGCATCCAAGGATATGTAGAGTTCAGATGAGGGCATCAGGTCCCATAGAGCTGAAGTTAACAGGTTGCAGATTTCCTGACATGGATGCTGGGAACAAAATGTGGGCCCTTTGGAAGAGCACCAAGTTCTGAAACCCACTGAGCTATATCTCCAGGGCCCTGCACATAGAAGTAACTTTTATTCACTAGATGTAATTGTTATCTCAGAGGCTTACTCACACTTTCTCACTGAATAAACTCACACTTTCTAGCTTTTTCTGAACTCGGGCTGGCTGGTTCTGGCTCAAACTGCTCTCCAAGCTGACTGATTTAATCTGGCTTCTCTCAGCTTCTCACTGATTGCTCTGTTTGACCTCTAATTGACTCTAACAATCTGTTCTAATCTTTGGCTCTTCATTCTGTGGCTCATTCTATCTTTACCTGTGTCTAGCTTGTTCTCTTTGCAACCTGTCTCTGTAAAACCATCTTTGTAAAAACTGAGCTTCCATGAACTCCACTCCACTGTACTGCCTCTCAACTCACTGACTCAGACAAACTGCCTGACTAGAACTCAGAGATCTGCATGCCTCTGCCTTCTGGGTTCTGGGATTAAAGACATGTACCACCATGTCAGGACCTAAGCTCTTCTTTACTTGAGATTTGCTCTGTGCCATCCTATCCTTGAACTCAGAGATCTGCTTGCCTCTGTTTCCTGGGATTAAAAGCATGTCTATATTCAATCTGGATCACATAGAGCCAGAAGATCTTTGGATGTGATCCTTTTCCAGTGCAGCCATGTTGGTGGATTAAAATTCCTCTATACTTGTACCTTATCTGAGTAGGTACTCAGAGATCTACTCTACTAGAGTAGATTATATTAACTATGAATTCAGATTGTATCCGCTTAATGTTGAAATGATAAAAAATAAAGCCTGAGAATAATTAAAAACAATTTGCTTTGCTGGTGTTAGTGGTAGTTTTGTCATAGAAGACGTTGACAGACACTTTTGACATGCTTTTGTTTAAATTGGGAATTTGGTCTTGTTTTTGAAGATTGTCTGCCCATTATAAGTCAGTGTAAGAGTGTTTGTCTGAAAGTATCCTTCCTTAAGACTTTCATCTTCAAGCCAGCTGAGGCCCCTGGAATGTAAAGCTAAGATGCAGATAGTACAGCTCAGAATTGTCTGGGAATGGAGCATAGTGACCCTTGAGAGACCCTTGTGGACAAGGAAGGTGCTCTGTTTGAAGGTCTAGGGTAAAGGGACAGCTGTGTACATCCCCACATCTGCAGTTTATGGGAGCCTGCTATGGTGCAGCCTTTCTGTTGATAGTTCTCTTACCGCCAGTAACAGAACTAGAAAGCATATTGGTTGCTTCTTTCTGATGACCCATATCTAGTCCCTGAGGAATAGTTACACATACTTCCTGTTCTATTCTAAGAGGGAAGCCCTGGCCTTCCAGGATAGCTCTCAGCATGGTCCCACTGAGTCTCTGTGGAGTTTCAAGCAGGGTTCAGACTCCGGGTCCTAATGCCTTAATCTTCCCAGGAGTGAGCTACATGACAATCTTTTGTATCTTTGAAGTGCAGAAATACATTTCAGATTTCTGCAAATGGCTCCACTGGGGAATCTCTTGTTAGGGGGATAAATATATAGCTCTTTTACACTCTCCCCAAATATTTACCTGAATGGAGAAATCTAAAAATGCATAACTACTCCATTTGTTTGCCTTTGTTAAGTCTATCTAAATGTGTAGGTCTGAAAATTGAAGTCTAATGTGTCCTACAGTGCCGTGTGGCTCATGCTAATACCTTATGAGGAACTTAGAGTTTACAGGGGTGATTAGATCTAATAAGGAGAGGTTAAAAAATAATAAAAGAGATATTGGCAGCCAAGTGTTCCCAAGTTTCAATGACCCAGACAATTATCACCGTGCTTCAGGTTGGTTTGGATACTAGTGGAAAAGAGGGCATGAAGTGGAGCCTTAAGCATGTGAGCTCAGCCTATTGCTTTTCTTCTTGAAATTCAAGATTCAAACATTGAGATGATGACTAAGCTTCAAGAATTCTCCTGGCTGGAAATGACTGGCTGAGAAAATGCATCCAGAGTCAAGGCATCTCCTCTAGGGGGGAGCTAAAATGATAAAATACATGACTTATACTAAGCACCATATGTATGTGAACCTTGTCCTATTAGCCTACATGTGTTTTAGGTCAATTCTAGGTGATTCCTGAAGAGGAGTCTTTAATGAGAGAAGAGGTAAGTTTGAATCAACAGTATTTACTTTGCAGAAGCAATCAGACATCCAATTGATCATTTCTTCCTTTAATATATACATGTATTCAGTATGTAAATACAAATACCATGCTTCATATTATTTAAGATCATGCTGCAAAAGTTGTGAGAGATGGTAAAATTTCTCAGGTAGCCCAAGAGATGAGAAATGCACAGCCAGTATTTGGACTTACCACATGAAACAGTTTATCACTGCATTTAAGTGTGGGGAATCAGAATACTTTCCAGGTAAGTATCACAAAAGATGCCTTTCTGTTGCTACAGTGCAAGGTGGCTTTATTGAATGAAGAAAATGAAGCAGAGTCTCCTTCTGAAAGTCACCATCTCCCCAAGCGCTAGCTTCTTGGGTATGCCCAAACCTGATCCTTGGGATTCCTGAATACATAATGTTGAGCATACACAGCACTTTCCAAGATGTTGACCTGGCTTCTGACTGGCCACTCCCAGTATCTAGTAGTTTAATACTTTCAGAAGTATTATACTATGCTTATAATTTTTCCTGGTAAGGATGGGTCTTCCTCAAGGTCTTGTGGGTTTATTGAATGAGAAACTGAAAGACAGCTTTGAGGGACATATTGATGCCATATCCCTTTAACCTTGCCTGGGTTGGGGCCTAATAGGCCAAGGTAGAGAAGATAATATGGAGTTAAATGGGCTGGTCCTAACAACGTAACATTGTCCCTCAAGAATCTTGTTCTGGGTAGTTTTCTTCACCTAGACCATTACAGTTATTAGTTGAACTTCCCCCCTTTGGGGGAATTATGTCATAATTTCTCTCTCTCTCTCTCTCTCTCTCTCTCTCTCTCTCTCTCTCTCTCT
>JADRCH010000133.1:5591054-5609760 GCA_019843965.1 Rhynchomys soricoides | reverse complement strand
TCTCTCTCTCTCTCTCTCTCTCTCTCTCTCTCTCTCTCTCTCTCTCTCTCAGCAAATAACAACCTTGCTTGAGAATTTCCATCAAGCTTCTATCATTAGTGGCATACATTTGGGCAGGGAAACATTAGACAAGAACTTCCAGGTTTTCACAGTTTCTATTTGTTATTGCCAGAAAGTTCTGGCTTAAGCCTTTACTTGGTCTCTTTACCTGGAACTGGAAGTAATTTTCTCCATTCTTGGTTCTGCTTCACATGGCTAATTTCTGGTGAGGCTTCTCTCCCCATGGAACACTTTCAGAGTCAAAGCAAGCTCCTTTTCAGAGTTCTGTTAAGCTTCTCCTTGCTCTGATCCACTTCACCAGGGCCTGTTGGTCCTTCTGCCCTTTGGACAAAAGAGGTGTAATTTTAGTGTAAATGCAAATACCTTCCCCAGAACACCAGCATCATCACTATCTGGATAAGGAAATAGTTTAGTATGTGAAATTCTAACAGTCCTGTGAAAAGCTGGAGTGGTTCTACCTTTGGAGAATCCTGAAATTTCACCACCAGGTGACTATACCAGTGTGTCCACACAAGAAAGCAGCAGATCATAGAACCAGCTTTGGCTTCTTCTCATCCTCCCACCAGCCTGCAAGGTTTCTGAGTTTGCAGACTGAAGCTGCTGTTTAATTTCTAACCTCCCATGGTTCCCAATTTGGGGCTCACCTATGGGGTCCATCCACTCAATTAAGAATGCCATTAAAGACCATGGCTTCTTTTTTGGTGCATTGTGGGAGGCAACAGTATGTTCCCAGCAGCCTTCCCTTCTCCATAGGCTTCATCCAGGACTTCACCAGGAAGCACCTTTCTTGTCATTGCTGTGGAAAAAATTATGTCATATATGCTTGAAAGCATTGCTGGGACATGAGCTAGGCTTTGAAAAAAATAGGTCAACCAGGGTTGAAGTTTAGGAGATAGCCAGAGGGAAATGACGTTAGATATGAAGTCAACAAAGAAAATAATTTCCACTTTTGACATTTTACCAAGAATGACCCCAGTGACCTGTCACAGTTCCGTACCTCAGGGTGCAAATCATCACCATAATAACATTGACAGCTATTATTTATAGAGTAGCACCTCTTGACACAAGGATATTTTCAATATATTTTATTTATTTATTTTAAAATTTCATGCATGTATGCACTACATTTTGATCAAGTCTATTCTATACTCCATTTCTGGTTACTTATACACTCTCTCAACCTCACATTGTCTTTTATTAACTCATTGAGTCCATTTACTTCTGCTGGTATATGCCTGTGTATAGGTCCATTCACTAGAGAATGTGCAATTTACCAGGGGGCTACATCCATGAAGAAATCTGACTATATAAAGAATAATTTTTTATTTTTACTTTTCAGTGAATAACTGGAGACTCAGAGTTCAATTATCTTTCCAGAGTGACATGACCATTTGGTATGAAACTGGTATTATATTCAAGTATTATATCCCAAAGCTGTTCTGCCCTACAGATATTTTCTGCTCAAGTTCTCTATTCTCCTCCACCCCAACTTTGCTTTGACATGGATAGATGCAAATTTCAAGATAGCATGAGAATATTAGTTTGTGTAGTGCACACATTTGTTTCAGAATTTTCTAGAAGGATGGCAAGGGGAGAGCTAGGAAATAGTCTAACCCATGCTTTGTAAAAGACCTGCAAGGTCTGTGCACTCTCGTTCTAGTCAATCTTTTCTCTTCCTCCTATTCTTGGCAACTGTCCCTTAAGCCCGTCTGTTCTCTGCTTCTAATATATTATGCTGATATTTTATTACCAAACAATTACATCCACTAATTTGAAAAGGAAACGAGCAGGAAATTGCAATTATAAGAGTAAAAGCAATGGTCTTTTATGCATATGAAATACGGTTTATCACTGCTACAAAACAGACTTCCCCTCTTCTGTGGCTCTCCACTGCCTTGTCTTTAATAATTGAGCAGAGAGCAGAGTAATAATTAGATTCCTGATAGCAGAGGAGATGCCGGTGGATTGGCAGCATGTGGGGGCTCAGCTTGGAGTATGAGCTGCTACCATGCCTCCACAGAGAGAAGCATTCTTCATGCTGTTTTCATTGAACACTGTCCAAAGTATTCTTTAAATGTATGTATTCTGTGCAGATTAATTATTTGCTCACTATTAGTGCTTTCTCTCTGCTCTAGAATGCTTTTCCACTCATGGACTCTAAGTGTGGCCCAGAATTGCTTTGATTCTTGGAATATTAGTCAATGTAATATGTATTGCTTGTAACCTCCATGGCTTGGATCTGTTTCTCTTGAGTTACTCAGGGTGGTAGATGTTCCTTCCAGGTTCCAAATGGTCATTCTACACAGTACCATGCTGCTGACTCATGAGGGGTTTGTGGATAGAGTAAGAAATAAAGGATTGCTGTTTCTAGGCACAGATAGTTTAACTGTGTTTTAATCACAAACTAACCCAGCCTGTATCTACTGGTAGCTTTGTCATCTCATTTGACTCATTATGTCCTCAGGATAGAGAAAAGGCTGATCACACTGGGCAGGTGTGTGGGAAAGAGCAAATGACTTGGAATCCAAGGTACCTAGGTTATAAGACTTTTCCTTATCATTGCTTACCCAAGCAGCCAATCTCTCTGAAAAGCTGTTTATCTGTGACAGGATAATGAAAGTATCTACCTAGAAGATGCCTAGAGAATCTGAGTCAGTGTGTGCCAGAGGCTCAGACACAGCAGAATGCTCATCACAGAATAACCTTCGGAAATATAATTTATTTAAATAACATTATTATTTTAAAATTCCTCCTTTGACAGTATCGACATTGAACAGATAAGAAAGCTGAGGGTGTCCGATTTGACTGCAGAGAACTGTCTGTGTAACTTTGTTAATAACAAGGCACAATGACTTCAATACTTTGGATCCATAGCTTTCCCACTTGGCTCATAGTGACTGATTTTCTTGCTTGGATTAGTCCTGGGGAAAGTGGGTGGTGGGAGCTATCAAATAGAAGCTATTGCTCTTTCAAAGAATGCAGAGTCTACTGAGTGAGATGAACTAGGTAGCAACGCTATAAAGAAATCTCTTGTCTCTCTAGAATACACACTATTTCAAAGACCCTACTTTAGCCACCTAAGGCTAATTAATATCACAATGCATATTCCCTGGCCCTCCCTTAGACTTTCTGGTTTAATAGTACCTTGGGTGGTTTAGAGGCAGCAGAACCAAGTAGATTCCATCAAGGTTTCCCTCTTCTGATTCCTACAAATTGATGGCACAAGTTTAGTCTAGTTTCTTAACCTCTCTGACCTTAGTGTTTTTATCTGAGAGATGGTGCTAACAGAGACAGCTGCTTTATATAGTATAATGAGGATTCACTGAGTTGAGACTTTAAGGCATCCACTCATCAGTACTCTAATATAAGAGTTTTTAGAATCATGACTCCAGAGACATCTCAAAGGGTTGCCCTGGATAGTCCTAGCCTCTGAAATTGGACTGGTCACCCTTTATTGGCACTTCTTAAATCAATAGCCTCAACCTTCTGCAGTCAACCTGGAGCCATCAATGGCAGAAGTGTTGAGTGTAGTGGACATATTTGGGACTGCCTTGTGCATTGTGGTGACTTGTGAATCACAAATGTGCATTGAACTTCTGCTCATTGCCAAAAAGGTTTGCCTCCAGGAGAAGACCTTCATTGTAAACTTCATTTGGGATCATCTCAGGCTTGCAGGTGGACAATAGTCCAGCAGAGGCATGGTATATGGTGACCTGGGGCTTTAGACAGGGCTGGATTTGTGTTTTACTTACTGCCCTGTGCTAAGTGCCTCATTTTGGCCCTTGGTAGTCACTGGATAGTAGGGTCTGTAAGAGTCATATTTCCTATACAAAAGACTTTTTTCCTCCTGTTTTAATTTCTTTGAATAAATCATGTCCTGTCTAGAAGCCCTAAACATAATATTTGTTTCATGCAGCAAGATCTGCAGGTGAGTTTGCCCACTTGGAGAAAGCAGAGGGTATTGAGAGTCTTCCCACTCCTAATCTTTCCTTGCTGCTGAAGAGGTTGACTCATGGCTTTTGGGTTGCCCTCTTACATAGAGGCATGAGAACAACCTTTCCTCATAGCGCTCTCCTGAAATAAAGATGAAAACATGGAAACACTTTAACATAGAAAACATAAATGAAAGTCATACAGAATAAGTCCTGTCTGGCATTTGACAATATCTCTGTTAACATGAACAATTACAAATACTTTAGATCAGAGTATGAAGTTTATGATGAGACATAGGTTTTGTTGTATTTTGTTTGTTCAATTAGAATTCATTTTAATTATAAAAGGGATTGATGCATGAATTCTTATTAAAATCAAAATGCGACACTGAAAAGCAAATTCCATTTTGGCTAGCCACCTTCCCAAACTCTCTGTGACACTTACCAGCTTTTAGTTTACTATGCACCTTTTAAAAGATTTTAAAACCAAAGGTATATGTTCATATATATGCTTATAGAAGATAAGAGCATAGAAAGATACCTACTATGGCTTATTCATCTAACTATAATGTATTTGTGGTATCTGTATTAGTTACTTTTTTCTTTGCTGTGATCAAGTACAAGAGCAACTTAATGAAGGAGGCTTTGTTCTGGATCGTTGCTTGAGGATAGGCCATCCCAGCAGGGAAGGTAACAACAACTCAAGCATCTTTAGTTGTGGCGACAGAAACAAGAGGCAGTTGTTCAAATTGTATCCTCAGTAAGGAAGAACAGACAAGTGAATGCTGGAGCTCAGTTTGCTTTGGTTTGTCCCTTTAAAAAAATGATTTCTTTTATATTTTAAGATAATGCAATCTCATCTTTTTCCCATTCCCTCTCTTTCCCTTAAATCCTCACATATAATCTTTCTTATTCTCTTTCAAATTTTGTGTGTACACACACACACACTAACACACACTACCTTCTCAGTCAATATATTCTTTTATGTATGTTTTTAGGGATGACCATTTGGTGTGGAGAACCAATTGGTGTCTCTCTTTCCTGGAGTAGACTCTTTCTCCCAGTCTCAGCATTTGGTAGTTAATTGTAGTTCTTTGCATAGGGTTGAGGCCTCTTTGGCTTTCCCCTGTCCATGTTAGCATGTTTGCTGTTGTTGACCTTGTTCAGTTCAGGTTTGGATAGCCACGTTGGTGAGACTTTCTGGGTGTAACTGCTGACATTCATAGGAAGCACAGTCAGAGAAAATTCCCTGACCTCCGACTCTCACTATCATTCCACCCATTCTTCTGCAATGTTTTCTGATTCTCAGGTGCAGGAATTGTATTGTAAATGTTTCTTTTGGGACTAGGTGACACAATCCCACATTTTGATTGGTTGGGATTTTCTGAAAGGGTACAGTAGCGGCATGCATACCTTGGTGGTAATCAACAGCTTTCTAATTGGACTGAAGACCTGCTTAACAGGAGGACAGTCATGCCTAGTATTGAAAACTTAGCCGGTTTTCCAGGGTTAGCGAAATCTTGGCAGAGACTCATACTACTAATGTACTCAAGCAGCATAATCTCTAACTACGTTTTGAATATTTGTCCATATACTCACAGATAAGTGTAATTCTCACACTTCATCATGGAAACATTTCTTTGTTTGTTTCTGTCTAGTCAATCTTGGATCCCAATACATTGGATAGTACCACTCACATTCTCACCGTTGGTACCATTTTATGACTCCATACTATTATATTTATGGTATCATACAATATCTTTTTAATTCTTGTCATTGGATCACATTTCTTCTTGTTCAAAGCATGCTGCTATAATGTCCCCATGGCTGTCCAGTCATAAAATGATTATACTATCATACACTTCTATTTTTCTTAATTAATTAATTAATCCACTTTACTTCCTGATCACACTCCATCTCCTCCAAGTTTCACACTCACGAACTCCTTCTCAGAGAAAGGGAACTTCCCCATGAGTATCAACCCACCCTGGCACATCAAGTCGCAGCAGAACCTAGCGCATCCTCTCCCAGTGAGGTCCTACATGCAGTCCAGCTAGGGGAGGGAGATCCAATGGCAGGCCACAGAGTTAAAAACAGCCCTCTGCTTCAATTGTTAGGGGTGTCACAGGAAGACCATTCTGCACATCTGCTACAAATGTGTAGGGAGCCTAGGTCCAGCCCGTGGTCTTTGGTTGGTGGTTCAGTCTCTGTGAGCCCTCAGGTTAGTTGACTCTGTAGGTCTTTTTGTGTCTTGATCTCTCTGGCTCTCTCAATCTTGTCCCCCACTTTTTCACAAGACTCCCCAAGCTCTGTCTAATGTTTGGTTATGGGTCTCTACACTTGTTTCCACCAGCTTCTGGATGCAGCCTCTTAAGAGACAGTTATGCTAGTCTCCTATTTGCAAGCAAAGCAGAATATTGTTAATAGTGTTGGATCTCTTTCATGGAATGGGTCTCAAGTTGGACCAGTTACGGGTTGGCCATTCCCTCAATCTCTGCTCTATCTTTATCCATATATATCTTGTAGGGAGGGCAAATTTTGAGTCAAAGTTTTTGTGGGCAGGTTGGTATCCCCCTCCTCCGGAAGTCCTGCCTCACTACAGGAGATGGCCACTTTAGTCTACATATCCCCAGCTGCTAGGAATCTCAGTCAGGGTCTTCCCCATAGACTCCCAGGAGCCTCCCCTATTGCAGGTTCTTTTGTCATAGTGATGGCCCCTTATGATTTCCATTCTTTCTCCAAGTACTTTCTTGCCCCCACTCCCCAAACCTGATCCATCCATGTTCTCCTCACTACTTCTCCCACCCAGTTCCTTTCCTCCATCCCCTCCAATATCCATTTTCTTTTCTTTTCTGAGTGAGATTCAAACATCTTCTTTTGGGCCCTCCTTGTTACTTAATTTGGGATTGTGGATTATAGATGGTTATCCTGTACTCTATAGCTAAAACAATCCTATACAATAAAAGAACTTCCCTGATATCAAGCTGTACTACAGAGAAACAGTAATAGAAAAAAACCATGATATTAGCATAAAAACTGACAGGTTGATCAATGGCATAGAATCAAAGACTCAGAAATAAACCTACACACCTGTAGACATTGATGTTTGACAAAGAAGCCAAAACCATACAAAGGAAAAAAAGAAAACATCTTCAACAAATGGTGCTAGTCTAACTGAATGTTTGCATGTAGAAGAATGCAAACAGATCCATATCTATATTACCATGCATAAAACTCAAGTTCAAGTGGATCAAGGGCCTCAACATAAAACTGGACACACTAAATCTAATAGAAGAGAAAGTGGGGGATTGCCTTTAAAACATTGGCACAGGAGACAAATTCCTGAACAGAACACCAATAGCTCAGGCACTAAGATCAACAATTAATAAATGAGATCTCATGAAACTGAAAAGCTTTTGCAAAGAAGAATGCTGTCAGTAGGAGAGAATGGCATCCTACAGAATGGGCAAAGATCTTCACCAACCCTATAATTGACAATCTTCTTCTTCTATCAACTGTGCACAAATCATTTTCATCACAACTTCACAACTATTTTAGACTACAAAACTGTAATTTTACAATCTAAAGTAGTATAAAAATGTAGAATTTGATTGATCTCTAGTATGTAGTAAACTCCTAGCTTGAATTTGAAGCTACTCCTATTAAACTCAAATCTTTGTTTACAACTATGTTAATCAGTCTTTTCTTTGGTGAATTAACTGTATCTATTGCCAATTGTTTTTGTTGAGTTGTCTTTCATTTTCTTAATTATTTTTGGAGTTTAAAATAATGTTATTTGGATAATAACCTTTTATGTATTATTTTTGGTACCAGAGTTTTCTCCCTATTCATTACTTGCTTCTTGTCATATACATGTGCTTCATTTATTCAGTTCATTTGAATTACATCACCTTGTTTTTTGATAGCTTTTGGTTTTGTATTCTATCCATAAATAGACTCTGCTTACTTGTAGAATAAATACATTTTGCAAGAGTTTTTTTTCTATTTTTAAAAGCATTAAGCCTGTTATTCATCTCAGATTTATTTTGGTAAATGATCTAAAATAAAATCTAATTTATTTCTGACAGTTATTGAGCAAAGTGATTTACATACATGATACTGGTCATTTAAACTATCTGAGATTTTGGGTAGTCTAACATCTATCTTCCAATGGGGGAAATAAACTAAGAGACCATGGTGGTTTGTCTTCATCATCAACTTGAGTGGACTTTGAATCAGCTTGAAGACATACCTCTGTGTATGTTTAAAGTATTCTTAGAGAGGCTTAACTAAAGGGAGAGGACTGATATGGACTTTGTAGAACCTTTTCATAGGCTGGGAGGTCACAGAAGGAAACAGAAGAAGGTCAGATGAGTGTCAACATTCCCTGCTCTCTGCCTCCTAGTGTGCTCAGATATGAGGAGTTCCAGCCACATGTTTCTGATGCCATTATCTCAGTTGTTCTCTATTTTCTTAGACTGTATCTTATTAAACTTGAGTCCATATAAGTATTTTTTCCCCTTAGGACCTGTTGTCTTCAGTACTAATTACACTAAGAAGAGGACTTTGACAATGGGGAGAGGAGGCACTCTCATGTAGGAGCTGAAGTTACCAAGCATATATGAATCCAGGAAGACATATATTCATATGGTCATCTGACTTTTGAAAAGGACTAGAAATCATACCGTCTCAGTAACATTCCTGTCTTATATGACTCAGCTTTGGGAGCTGCTTTCAGGGAGGAAGGAAGGGATGGTGGGTATCCAACTCAGTCAGGTCCCATTCCTCACTGGGATGCAGGACCAGCCTTTGTTTCTTATAATTTAGATAAGAGAGCATCAGGAACCTGTGCACACATCTCATTCATTATTTACCTTTACTGTGCCTTTGACTAGGAAGGCTAAGTGTGAAGTGGTCATCTTTAGTAGGTGACCAAAGGAGGAAGAACAATGAGGGAAACTGAGGGAGAGACCTTTCTGGTCACATCCTGCACATCTTATTGGCCCTTACCCATTCTACAATATGAGTCAGAATCTTGTCTCTATGATTCCTCTGCTCACCAATAAACCATAAAACACATACTTGGAAATGCTGAGGCATACTCGGATCACTCCCTGCCCCAGCATTTATTACAAATCACCAAGCCACGAAAATGTGTTTCTCTAATCATGACAATCACTGAAGCTGTTCCTTACCTGTATATCTTCCCTGAAAAGTCATTCCTTGTCTCTTCCAGAGGACCTAAGAGTTATGTGTGCCACACCACAGGGCCTGTTCCTGGGGCAGTATTCTAAAGTCTTGGGAAAGAGCTTATGATGTGATCCTGACCTTACATGCTATTCTGTATGATCTCCCTTGAACCTATCTCCCAAGCTTGTCCTCATGACTGGAGGCAATCTCATAGTCAAGACTACATTGCAAATGTTGTCTTTCATCTTTTAGTAGATTTTAATATTCCAAGGGTAAAGATTGGCCTTCTTTGTAGAAGAATAGTAAATTCTATTTAATTTCTTTTTTTTAAAAGGTTAAGAAAAAAATACCTCTTTTTAAAAATAAATGTTTTCTCTGTTTTAGCTGATTTCTTCCCTTTCTCTAGAACTCATTCCCAGTTTTTTGACCATTGTTCTCAAATTCCTTCCTGCCTGAGATGCTCAGTCTTCCATGTTTGAGCTGGCATGTGATCAAGCTGTCTTGATATGGTCATTTCAGCATGCTGAAAGGCAGAAAGGGAGAAAGAACTGTCCTTTCCTGTGTGTTTTTCACATATCTTCACTGCTGGGTCCTAAGTTTTCTAGGGGATAATTTCCTAGGTTTGTGGTCCAGATCAGCTCTCTGTGCTCTGCTTCTAGAGTAGATCCTATCAACACAAACAAGGACACCTTCCAAATGATCCAATAACACCACTGCTGGGAGGAGGTGGGATGCCCCTTGGTTTCCACCTATCAGTATATCATACTGACTCAGTTAACCAGACTTATTAATTCTGAAGGCATATGGCCTTTGGAGACCTGCTGTTTTAAAAGACAGTTTGAAAGAAGGGAGTAAAGGACACTTACCCACCCACATTTACTTCTGTCTCTGTGTGCAGTTTGCAGGTTTTGAAACAGTAGGAAGCCTCACATGTAAAGGAATACTTATGATATACTATGATGAATATGATAGTCAAATAAGAATGTCTGGAGAGAGATAGAAGTGAAGGGAGAGCATATTTGTTACTTTCTCATTGATTTGGCAAAAATGCCCGACAAAAGCAACTTAAAAAGGGACAGATTCATTATGGCTCACAGTTAAAGGGTCACCATGATGGGGAAAGCATGGCAGCAGGAGAGGGAAGCAGCTGATCATATTGCATCCTCAGTTAGGAAGCAGAGAGAAGGAAATGGTGGTGCTCAGTTTGGTTTCTCCACTTAATCCCCCTGGAATCCCAGCCTATGTAACAGTAGTGCTCACCTTTACAGGGGCCATCCTATCTCAGTAACCTAATCTGGAAACTCCCTCCTGAAGATGCCCAGGTAGTTGTTTTCTAGGTGATTCTAGATTCTGCCAGGTCAATAATCAGTATTAAACAGTGCAAAGGGTGGGAAGGGTGAGATTGAGATCAACAGGAAAGCCTACTCTGAGAGTGTGAATGGGTAGCTTGGAGATTTAGAAGGTGCGAGTGCTTGTGTGCTAATGTCGACAACATAAGCATGCGAAGATCACAGAAGGAGGTTCAGTTCTCACTCCTTGGAGTTACTGTGTGTCTCAGGAAAAACATTAGGAAGGTTGGAAAAATGGCTTTTTGATGCTCATGCTTCATAAACAGGCTCCCTGGGACAGGCATATTTTAATGTGATTTTAACAGAGAAAGAGGGGGCCTGAAGAGAGATAGAGCTTTAACGCCTCACTCTTTTGAGACAATCTCCACCCTCTGGAATACCTAATCCTACAGGAGCCCCCTGTGAGGCTCCACCTAATGACACCCCCTACTTCATGACTGGGGGTGAGAATAGCAGAGAGGAAGTAGGAGAGCAAGGACACATTGATGACTTAGGCCATCCCATCACATAAGCATCTATCTGCAGTGGCCTATAGGGAATACTGGAGGTTGTGGCCTGGGAATCTAGTTTCATAAAGCTCCTGTATCCAGGGCTCTGATTCAGCATTTAGGGATAAAACTGGTTCCCGGGGCTATCTAAAGCATCTTTGCAGGGCAGCTTCACCATGGTAAGGTTTATGGCCACTAGCAAAGTCTCCCTGCTCCACATCCCTCCCAATCATTCTAGCTTGGCTGCCTCCAAGTCTGCCTGAGGATCTTTTCTTGCTTGGCTTAACATTATATCATTTGGGTTAAACATCTCCCTCTTTGGGATCCTCTTTGAGTTTAATTTATACATTTGTGTTTATGTGGGAAGTTCTCTAGGGCTTCCCCTTGCCCTGCCTCAGGGTTGTCAGGGTTCTGCATGGGAAGCATGATGAATGCACTAAACAGCAGACCTCTAAGATCTACAGGCAGAGGTGGGATAGCTTCTGTGCTGCCTCTCTATTGTTAATATTCTCCATAGCACCAAGCGTCCATGCTCAACCTGTGAATAGACTGTATTTAGGATGGCACACAAACAGACCTTAAGTAGACCACATCTCAGGCTGGTCAAAGGCTTCAGAACAGGAAATCTATTTTAAGTCATCTCTACAGAGTGACCAAGCTCACTGTAATACCTTTTATTTCTGATAGGAGAAATGAAATCAAACAAGAATACATGTGGAAGTACTGGACTACTGAAGACTAATGAAGACTGAAAGAACTGAGCCATCCTGGGATGACCTGGAAAAGAGACAGGGCCTACTAGCTCTTTGGTGTGTGTGTGTGTGTGTGTGTGTGTGTGTGTGTGTGTGTGTGTGCGTGTGTATGCGGTGTGTAGTGTGCATGCTCATGCATACAATGATGCCAGAGGAAAGGTGTTGGGTGCCCTGCTCTGACACTCTTCACTCTACTCCTTTCAGAAAGGGTCTCTTAGTTGATCTTGGAGCTTGACAGGGATCCAGAGAGCCCCAGCAATTCTCTTGTCTTTGTCTCTCACACTGCTGGGGTTACAGAGTCATGTATGGCTAGACAGAATTTTTGTGACTTTTTAAATTATGAGACTTTTGGAGATTTGAACTTAGGTCCTCATGGTTACCAATTGAGACATATCTCCAAGCCCCAGGGATTACTACATTGACTAGTTTCTACATTTATAACAGATTCTGCATCCAAGATAGCTATAACAATCTACTAACAAAGATTCTCACATTTAGGACCCTTCCCTGGGTACTCAGTTGTCCTTCAATCCTGATAATGCTGGTTGATGAAAATATGGAAAGGCAATCTAATTATCCCATGTCTTAATTAGGGTTTCTATTACAGTAACAATATACCAGGATACAAAGAAACCTGGGGTAGGGGGTTATTTGTCTTACATATCCTGAATCATAGTCCACTGAGGGAAACCAAGGCAGAAGCTCAAACTGGGCAGAGGCCTAAAGGCAGGAGCTCAAAAAGAGGTGGTGGAGCAGTGTTGCTTATTGGCTTGCTCCTCATGACTTTCTCAGCCTGCTTTCTTCTAGAACCCAGGACCACCATCCTAAGGTTGTCTCTACCCACAATGGGCTGGGACCTGCCCCATCAACAATTAATTAAGAAAATGCCCTATGAGCCTGCTTGTTTACAGTCAGATCTATATGGAGGTACATTCTCTATTGAGCTTACCTCCTCTCAAAGGATTCTAGCTTGTGTTAAGTTGACATAGAGCTAGCCAGTGCATTATGTTGCAACAGAACAAGAAAATCTAATCCTAGAAACCAGTGACATAAACTTCTGGAGATAGTTTGGGATTTAATTGTGTGCAGTGATTATATATCGGAGGTCAAAAAAAGAATTATCTCCTAATTACTTTCCACTGTGATTTCATAGGTATTCTGTAAATTTATTGGGCTTCTATCTCCTTGAGAAGAGAATGTAAATTTCTTATAGTATACCCCGATGTTCACGGGGCAGTATTTGCAACATAGTAAGTATTCTGTGTTTGTTTTCTGGCTAAGATGGTTTTACTTCCATATTATTTTTATTTTATTTTATTTATTTATTTATTTATTTTTTATCTTAGTGAAGCTGTGGCTCATCAATGGAGCACCTTCTAAAATTAGATTGGCTTAATTGTATGCAACAAATATTGTTGGTGGTGGGAAATCATATAGTAGAGCAATGGTTCTCAATCTGTAGGTACCTCCTTTGAGGGTTGAATGACCTTTCACAGTGTCACTTAGGAGTAGCCTAAGAAAAGACAGATATTTATGATACATAGGTAGCAAAATTACAGTTGTGAATAGCAACTAATTTTTTAGTTGTGAAAATAATTTTTTAGGTTGGGATCACCATAACATGAGGAATTGTATTTAAGGGTTGCAGCATTGGGAAGATTGAGAACCATTGCAGTAGACAGAAAAGCTGTTTCTCAGTGGGTTTGGTTGACCAGTGACAAGAGTGGCCATACACTCAACAAGTAGTTAACCAAACACATCTGTGTGCCATGCTGTCCTTAGTTTATATTAACTTCTTATGTTAGATTTTCTTTCTTCTAGTCAACCTTCAGGACAGACAATATTCATCTTTCCATTACATATGAAGAAAGGAGTCAGAATAAAGCCACAGCATTCCTAAGTATCATCTTTTGTGTGATGGTACTATGACTCCTCAAGCTTCTTGGCTTGAGATTTCATGCTTTGAAAAAAATGAAACAAAAGAAAATAAAACAAAATTAAACAAAAAAACATTTGTATATTTTCTTATTGGTGTGTGTGTGTGTGTGTGTGTGTGTGTGAGAGAGAGAGAGAGAGAGAGAGAGAGAGAGAGAGAGAGAGAGAGAGAGAGAGAATACTCATGTGGCATAGTTGATTCTCTCTTTTAACCACATGGCTTCTGGGGATAGTACAGCTTGGGTTGTCAGGATTGGCAGCAAGTACCTTTATCTCCTAAGTCATCCTGCCAGCTCTACAGTTCATGTTCTTTACTTTTCTCTATTGAGTTTTTGCAAAGTGGGCTCCTGTGGTGGTCCTGAAGTTGAGCAACCTATGGGTCAGGTGATTTAGGCAAGCTCAGTCAGTAGGCATCAGTCATCAGCAGGGCTCATTCTATAGCTTGTAGTACACTTCAAATCAGGTGAACATGATCCCAGAGGGGACACTATGTTGGTGATGGAGCTAGGCAAGCACATGCAGAAACAAACCAAGAAGACAGTGGCCATTACTAGGCAAGAGCTTCCCTGGGTCAAGGGCTGGTTCACATTAACTAAAGCTAACAGTACTCTGCCACACAATATCGAGACTACTTCCCAATTGTCCAAATTCCAGGCAATGCTGAGCATCAGTTTAGAATGTTTTCTTAAGGTGAGAAACACCTGAATTAGGGGATGGAATAAAAGAAGCTACCTTGTTTTTCTTGACATGGATTCACCATACCCCCTTAGGGTGGATTTGTTTCCTCTAGGACCACACTGATGTTTTCAGGCCGTACAACTGGAGATAGTGTTTGTTTCCAAAGCTGTGTAATATTCTGGGAAAAGTTCTCTGGAGGAAAATCATAGGGCTCATTAAACTGTGGGTGGAAGAAGAGGAGACAAAGAGGAAGTGAAGTAAACAGAAAATTATCTCAGGATGATGTTTTCTTTTCGTTTAGGAAGAAACTGAAAATAATTGAAAATGACTGTATATCTTCTTTATAACATTTCTAAGGTTTTTCATACCTCATGCCAGCTTGTGGAAATCAGTGGCTAAGAGGCTGCACCAGGGAAAATTCTTCCCTGGAAACACCAGGCTGCACCTCAGGATTCTTTTGGTCATTGAGATTCGTTACAAAGGATTGCTGATCAGATGCCTCTCTTATTATTTGATATTTATTGATTTTATTTTTCTTTATGTTTTAAAGACAATGGATTTATTTTTAGTTTTAATTATATTAGACTCCATGTGTCTGTGTGTATTTGTGCATATGATATATGAGTGTACTGCCTATAGAAGCCAGAAGAGACACTGAATCCCCTGGAGCTGATTGTATGTGGCCAGACATGAGCACTGGGAATGGAACTCAGCTCCTCTGCAAGAGAAGTATGTACTCTTAGCTCCTGAACATTCTCTCCAGCTTAGTTTTTCATTTTGCATAGTTTCATCCTGCGCCCTAGGCTGCCTTGAATTCACAGCCCACCCCATTCCCCTGCCCCCTCTACAGCCACAGCCTCCAAAGTGCTGAGACTTCAGGTGGATTAACCTTTGCTTTTTAAACATTTTGGGTTTTTTTGATATCTAATTTGAGTAAGTCAGTTGGCCTTTGTTATGATTTGAATGTCCCCTCCAGAACTCATAACAAAGTTAAATAGCCATCATGATGGTGCTGAGAGGTGGCCTATTGTCATTGTCAAATAGGTCATCTAAGGAGCACCCTCAGCAATGCATTAAGACTGTTGGTTGGACAGTACTTCACTCACCTAAGAACGGGCTCTTGATAAAAGAACTAATTTGGTATGATTTCTGACTCTCATGTGTGCTCATTTGTCTTCTGCCATGTGGCAATGCAGAAAGATCGTTACCAGATGATGAGCTTCCAAGCCTCCAGAACCTCAAGAAAGAGATTATTCTTATTATTATTTTTGTTTCAATTACCCAGACTGCAGTACTCTGTTGTAGTATCAAAACACAAACACAGATCAAACTTCCCTCTCAGTGCAGCTGGAGAAACTTAGAAATCCTTCTCCGAGCAAACTTGGAACAAACCCAGTGTGATGGATGATCTTTCTTGTCAGCTTGACTGCATTTGGAATCACTAAGAAACACAATTCTGTGATTGTTCATGAGGGTGTTTTCAGAGAGGTTTCACTGTATGTGAAAGGCTTATTTTGAATATAGGAGAACCATCTCTTTGCCTGGGGTCCTGAAATCAATAAAAAGATGGCATGAGTGTCAGGGGGAAGAGAATGAATTCAGCAGCAGCAGCCTTCATCTCTTTGCTTCATGACTGTGGACACAATGTGACCAGCTGCCTCACAATCCCAACATGGCAGCCTGAGGTACTCATCCTATTTTCTCACAGTGATGGACTGTGCTTTAAAACTGTGAGCCAAGACAACCCCTTCCTTCCTTAAAGTATCTTTTCAAACATGTCACAGCCATGAGAAAAGTAACCAACATTAACATGCCAGATTAGGAACTAATTATTCCCTGCTTAGGATTTTTTTTTCAGATGGATTTTTGAAGAGACGAAAAAAAGCTAGGCACTGATGTTAATCAGACAGTCTTAGTGGAGAGCAGGGATTCTGCAAGCCCATTTTTACCCCCACAAATGCCAATGATCTAATCATCTACAAAATACCATTAACCAAAGCAGCTCAGAGGCCACGTTCAAGGATGAAATGACCACATGTAGAAACAGCACATGATGGATTTTTTTTTTTTAATCTCTGGGATTTTATGAAGGCTTCAGTTTATGTCCTAAGAAAGTCCTGGATGGTTGTGCTGTCTATGGCTGAGTAGAGTAGATGACTTGGGGATGACTGACTCTACAACTCTCTGTAGACCACCATTGCTGCACATAAAAAGAATAACCTATTCTAGTCTGATTTCTCTTACAAATCCTTCATCATTTCACTAAGGATGGGCTAAAGAAACTGACTGTTTTGGGAAGGACTTAGATTGATTCATGTACTGATAGACTGGAAATACAAAGTCAGTGGATGCTGAGTAGAGTCCTGCACAGTGAGCTTTGCTCTGTGCCACCAACATTTGAGCCTATGTGGAGAGGTTACTTTAGAGAGTATTAATGAATTCCTGGCTCTGTAGGGAACAAAAGAACAAATGTGGAGGAGAGACTGAGGGAAGGAAGGGGGCTGAGAAGTATATGTGTTTGCTAGGGCAGTCATAACAGGTATTATAGAGTAGGTGGCTTAAACAGTAGATATTCATATTCTCATGACTTTGGGGCCTAGAAGTTGAAGATGAAGGTGATATCAGTATTAGTTTCTTTTTAGGCTTCTCTACATACATTTTAAATAGCTGTGGCTTCACAAAGCCTCTTTCCTCTAAATGTTTACATCCTAAACTCTTCATATAAGAACTGTCGGACTGTAGTACATCCCACTCTAATGACCTCAACTTATTTCTTTCAAAGTCCTATCTTCAAATACAGTCACATTTTGAGATAAGTGGGTCAGGACTCCACTATGTGAATTTGGAAAGAGACACAATTCAGAACAAACAAGGAGAGAACTTTGAAAGGTTTCTGCAATCAGAAATGACCTTGTTCTTTCTGTACAAAGGGGCCTTACTCTTGCCTACATAGAACTAACATTAGAAATCAATTTAGCAGAGTCTCAATGGACCATGCATCCATCCTCCACTGGTTTTCAAAGCTATCTGCCCAATTCAATCACCAGAAAGGTTTTTGAAAACACTGATGCCTGGTCCTTCAATCACTGAGATTCAATTGCTATGAAGATAGAGCCAGAATTTGGTAATTAAAATCTTCTTCAGTAATTTTAATGTGAGGCCAACAGTCATAAATATACTGGTTTAATCCATATTCAGATTCTATAAATAAAGAAATTGTTGTCCAGAGAAGTTTGATGAATTGCACAAGATTTTAAAAAAATAAAACAAATGTTGTCTAGGGCACAGGGTATCTGATTTGGGTCTCCCACTCCTTTTACTAGAATGTATTTTTCTACTCTCTTGTCATCTTTCTTGGCTCTTGCAGTGGGTATGATGCATCCCATCAAAATCTGACATTCACTCTGTAATGGGGGAATTGTTGATGTACTATGGGATGCCCATGCATAAACTAGCAGATGATGTTTTAAAGATGATGTTTACTTGTTGATAATAAAGGAGTTCTAGATAGTTGATCAAAGTTTATTTGTATAATATATAAAATGTATTTATGTGTGTGATCTATCTATCTATCATGATGACTGTCATATTAATCTACCTATCATCATCCACCCATCTGTCCCCTAGGAGTTCCATTTCTTCAGATGTCTCTAAATAATACATTTTAAGTTTTGACCTCCTAAGTGTTACATAATCTTCTTTCCTTCAGACTTCTTTAATATACCATTACTGAGGTTAGAATTTCTAACATGGTAGACCTTTCCTAATGAGACTCCAGAATCAGACACTGACGTTTTGTAGACTATGACATCAATGTCAGAGTCAATCCATCATCTTCCAGAAGAGATTTTCCCCTCTGAGTCTTATTTTATAGTTAAGAATGCATACATTAAGTAGCAGTTGGGAAAGGTCTAGGTACATATGAGGGGTTTTCCTGTTGCTTCTGACACTAATTGTGAAGACAGCCACTTATCTCTGCATCTTATACCCTAGTTATTAGAACAAAAGTCAGAGTTGGCTCTTTGTGCTAACTGCCTTACTGTACATTGTCCAAACAGGACTGACCAGCACTTCTTTCCTAGTCACTGATCCATTGCTGTGAAAAGTTACCATAACCAAGGAAAGTGTTACAAAAGAAGGCCTTTGATTAGGGGCTTATACATCATCATTATAGTGGAGAATATGGCAGTACATGTAGCAAAAGAATAGTGCCTTAGAGCTACGTTTTGATCCACAGGCAGAGTGAGAGAAAAAAAGAGGAGAAGGAGAAAGAAGAGGAGGAGGAGGAGGAGGAGGAGGAGGAGGAGGAGGAGGAGGAGGAG
>JADRCH010000133.1:5505776-5591044 GCA_019843965.1 Rhynchomys soricoides | reverse complement strand
AGGAGGAGGAGGAGGAGGAGGAGGAGGAGGAGGAGGAGGAGGAGGAGAGAGAGAGAGAGAGAGAGAGAGAGAGAGAGAGAGAGAGAATGAGAGCATGGCCTGGCTAGAATAGGCTTTTGAAATTTCAAAGCTCACCCCCAGTGACATACTTCTTCCAACAAGACCAGACCTCAGAATCCTTCTAATCCTTTCAAATAATACCATTTTGTGGTGACTAGGCATCCAATTGTATGAGCCCATGGGGGTCATTCTTATTCAAACCACTACAATTATAGATGGAAGGCTGTGAACCCAACCCCAGGCAGTCTTACTTTGTCTACTGAACATGTCCTCTGTACTGAGTCTTTAGATGAATTTAGAGGCTCCTAGTGAAACAGAAGCTGAGGTTCCCATCTTCCAGTGTTCTCTGGATTAAGTAGGTTGACAGGCATACCCTCACCAGGTGTCTCAAGTCAGTGGGAAGACAGTCTGTGCCCTAGGGAGCTCCAGACCTCCTGGCCTAATTTAAGAGGTATGGTTTCTGCCAAGGGCCAGGATTTAGGACACACATACATATTTAAAAGGCCTAAGAACAGACACAAATAAGGCATTAACATGTGCAAAAGGCTACAGCTAAATATCTAGAGCCAAGAGACAGGACAAAAAGGCAAAATCTTGAGCAGCATGTCCCTGACACATGGAGTCTGCTCATCACCCCACACTCAAATCAGGTGGCAATATGGGCGAGAGGTCTAGGCAAACGGAAGATGTTAGGAAGCCTGGTGCTTTCTTTCTTTAAAGAAGATTCATTTATTTTTAGTTTATGTATATGAGTGTTTCCCTGCATTTATATCTGTTTCCACATTTATGCAGTGCCCATGGAGGACAGAAGAGGACATTAGTGTTAAGGCCTAGATAAAATATTAAGGCTTGGGTAAAATGCTAAGACCTACATACAATGTTAAAGCCTAGGTAACTGTTACCTGGCTAGCCTGCCATTATAAGGAAACATTCTCATGTGTTTCTGCTGTTACTAGGAAACTTTCTAATGCCAAATTGATTACATATTCTGTTATGTTTTGTGCCCTTGGAAACCAATCATGATAGAGGTCAGTAGAACTGCTTTGTATAGTTACCCACAATAAGCTTAAACCTAACTAACAGCCAGCAGCATTTCCTGAACCTGTATATAAGCTTTTATGGTATCTGCTTTTATAAGCTGCCCCTGGGATGAACCCCAACCAAAGAGATATAAGAAACTATTTAAAATAAGACTTTCATTTTGAATAGGGGTCAAGTAAAGTTTAAGTTCCCAAGACCTCTCTGAGAACTGACATCCTACTTGGCAGAAAGAGACATGTTCACGACTAACTGACATCCTGCTTGGCAAGTTAAGACATGAATGCTATACAAGATAAGTCTCATCCTGGTAGACAAGTTAAGGCATGAATGTTAGACAAGGCAAGTCCTGTACCACAGTTGAATACCCTATCCAAGCAGGATAAATATACAACAAAGACATGTTCCTAAGGAAATCTTCCTATCTCTAAATCCTAATGGTATAATAACTTGGCACAGGTTTTTGTAAATCTCAGGCTTAAAATCCCTGTAGAATCCTAACTTAGGGTCACAATTCTGTTCCTAGGTCTGGACGGTGGTCATAGTTGATCAGTCCTGAGGTTTATGCTCAATAAACTACCTCTGTCTGACTGAGATCCGCATCCATATGGTTTGTGAGGCCATTCCTGGACCCCACCCTCAGGTCCTCTGGAACTGAAATTACTGGTGGTTGCTAGCTGATATGTGGGTGCTAGGAAGGAAACGTAGGTCTTCTGAAAGAGCAATATGTGCTTTTAGCAGCTGAGCCTACTCTAAGCCCACACCATACACACCAGTGCTTTCTTTTATTGAAAGTAGAACAAACATGTATGTAAAGGGGATACCTCTGAGGGTCCTCTAATTGTATCAACTCAATATTTTATGTTTATGAGCTACTGATCTAAAAACATGATTGCATGTGGAATCCTTTCTATTTCTCCCCCTTCTCTCCACCACTCTCCTCTTTTTCTCCATACTCAAGGGAACATAATTTGCACTGGCATTAGATTGAAAATACTCACATGCCACAAAGTTTTCTTGTTGAGAGCTAGTTCCCTCCTAGGGACCTGGATCTCTGGTCTTTTCAAGACATACTGCTTTTGGGCTTAGTTTAAGATCCTTTCTTGCCCTTAGCCTCAGGATAAGAAGCTTTTAAAATATATTTGATTTATAAATTTTAACCATTTAACAGGTGTCATGAGACTCCACAGACCAGGGATGGACTTATCTAGGTTGAAACCCAGATTCTTTATCTTGGAAGAAGTTTCCTGAAAAAATAGGATATAGAGAATGCAGAGAAAACCAAACTTCTTATCAAACTTTTAAAAGCAGGTAAGGAGGGAAGTTGGGAAACCAGGTACCTCTGTATACAACAGGAATAGGAGATGACCTTAATTAAGAACATCTTAATGTGGGGTGGGGTGGGGGCTGTTGCAGAAAGTTGGCTGGGGAGACTGGAGTTTAAAGTGGAGCTCATTTCCTGAATTCTTGAGTTAAAGACTCCCCAAGGCATTCCTCCCTTGAAGCAGAAGGCAGTGAAGAGGGGGTCGGATGCAGAGGAGCTGATGGACTAGCTGCACAGTGGGAAGAGAGTCCTAGACCCAGTATGGCTCTCTTAGTGACTCTTTGGTGATTCATCTGAAGGGGCAAGAATCAATAGTGCTGGATGCTGCTGCTGACCCTTGGGTATTTGAAGGGTCGTGGGACCAGGGTAGACAGTGAACCATGGAAGACATAGTCAGTCTTGGACTTTCTTTAACTTCTTACACCCTTTGTCTTTGATTCTCCTTCAAGGTCCCCAAACATGGGCAGTCATATTAATGTATTATTACCTCTCCCTCTTCCTGGATCTCATTCCCATCTACTCCTCAAGGTTTGGGATTAAGTACTACTTTCTCCAGGAAGACTTGCATACTTTAACTGAAGTTCTTGCAGTTTCTAGATGCTCCAGATTATCTGTCTGCTTCTCAGCTCCTATGTCATCCACTTCCACTAACCCCTTTTCCCCACAGTGATGTTAGACAGACTGAAGCAGCATCCAGCCCCTACTTTCTCCTTTATGTACACTTTCTCTGTTGTGGGAAATTTCCTCACCTTGAGATCACTAACTCTATAGCAATGACATCAAAATGGAGAGGTTCCCCATGACTCTGAGATGTTTACCTTCAGCTCTCTTCCTTCTATTTCCTTTTGGGTATGTAACAGGGTATCAGAGCTCTCACAGCCTGATTTCTTCTTTTGATCTCTCTTTCCCCTGTCTCAATAAATGGCCTTATTGTATACTTAATATCTCCAACCGAGCAGGAGCCTAATCCTAAATTATCTCTTTTTAAAATTCCTTGTGTATCTTTTATTGGAAAAATCCTACTGACTTTGCTTAAGAAACATATCCTGCATCTTTCTAAATTGTTCTCCCTTCACCCATGATGGTTTATAATCTTCACAATTGGAAATATTTTAAGCCTTCCAACTTATCTTCTTGCCTCCACCAGTTACTTAAATCAATTGTTCACAAAGCCACAAGGGTGATTTAGAAGTAAAGTCATTTACTCCTCTGGCCAGAGGAACCCCTCCCAGTGACTCACACTGAGAACAGGATACTCAAGACCTTGTTTGTTTTTCCTCTGTTTCCCCAGCACTGGCTTTTTGGTTTGGGCAGTTTTCATGTTTAATGTCACCTCTTCTGACAGGCCTTCCTTCATACCCAGTTTAATGTAGTGTTTCAAGGGATTTGGGCTTCTGAGAGAAGTGCTCTACCAACAGGCTTAGCCCACTCCTGGCTTCTTCACATGGAGGCTACAAGAAGACAGGGGACCTCTCTGACTAGCCATTTCCAGCCCCAGGGAATGAAACACAGCATGGAGTCCTTATTTAATGCTAAATAAATAAGAAGGCCCAGAGGAGCTGCCTTATCTGGAATACTTTGATTTTATTTTCTGGAAACGTGTTCTAGACTCATTTTTTCACTCCGCAGGATTCAGTCTGTACATTTACCCAGATGACATATTTGAAGTTCCTCTACTTGCCTTACTAATTCCATATGACCAATATTATTTGATCTTTATTTATTACTGGGGAGGTGATTCCACCTCATCTTCCTATCATTGGTGACACCATGATGGTGTCAAATTTGGCCCCACAAAACATCCTCTCAGCAATTGGCCATGTGTAATATTCTAGCAAAGATAACAAGATGTCCGATTTAAGATGTCTTTTTTCCACGTCCTATTTTCTGTTGTCTCAGTCAAAGTTCTATTGCTGTGAAGAGGCACCATAACCATAATGATTCTTATAAAAGAAAGCATTTAACAGGATGCTTACAGTTCCAGAGGGTTAGTCCTTGATCACAATGGCAGGAAGCATGGTGACAGGTAGGCTGTCATGGGGATGAGAGGTTACATCCGGATCTGTAGGTCAGCAAGCAAAGAAAGAGACAATGAGTCTTCTGTGGCATTTTGAAACCATAGAGCACATCTCCAGTGACAAATCTCCAACAATCCCACACCTACTCCAACAAGGCCACATCTAATATTTCCCAAACAGTTCCACTAACTGGGGACTAAGCAACAAAACCACTCTCTTTCAAACCAGCACACCAGTATACAAGATATACAAAAATTGCAGTCTTCCTGGCCCTGGGACGCCATTTGAAGCTGAAGAAGAGGACTATAGTTAGAGTTAAGAGGAGCTGGCTGTCACTTGCAAGCCATAATTTTACTACTTCGTCTCTTACTATCTCAGAGCAAATCACTTCACTGTATAATGGCCTCTGCCCCCACCATATGCTTGATAGGGCTAGGGCACACAAGGTGACACTTTATAAAAGTATATACAGTATGCTGCTGTATTCACAGGTGAGCTGTGGTCTCACCCAGGAGTTCTGAGACTGGGGAAGATGGAGTTTGGAAGACACTGGTCCTAAAGGAAGGATCTCTGGAGGAGACAGCACAGTGCTAACAGGTGATGGAAGGAGAGCCTGAAGTGACCTCATCAGCAGGTCCTGAGGCTGAGAAACTAACGTTTCTTCTCTCAGAATAAACCTGTAAACTTTAAAAGCACAGACATTAATTTTTCTTATGATTGCTGTTAATTGATTTATTTTGAGTCTTTTTCTGCCTTTCCTTGTAGGTATTCAATCTTGGTTCCCCCCACCCCCTCTTGAGAACCATCCTGGAGTCAAGCCCCAGGAGTGTCTATGGTTCCAGGGATCAAAGCTTGCCCATAGCTACTTTTTCCAGTAGGCAAATCTTTTGCTCCAATTAGCACCGTTTGTGCTGCAGCCCTGTTCCTTCTGCATTTCTTTCCCAGAATGAAGCTCCCTGGACTTGAGGTAGACAACCACCCCGAGGCCCGGATCCTTCTGGGAATAGCAGAGAGAGCAGCAGACAGGTGGGAGGCAGCTGAGAGGGCTTCTGCCAGAGAACCCTCAATCCTATTTTAATGCAATGCAGACAAAAAAAGAAGGCATCTGGAATTTTCTGCATTACAGATTGGAAAGGCCTTTGACAGGAAGTAGAAGTGCCAGCATGATACATAGGACCACAACTCTGTAAGAAATAAAAAAACCTTGAAAGCTTGCTTTAAAATTTTTTTTTTGGTTAAAGCAAGGAGTACAAGTTCTATTTATTCAAAAAATGGGATCATTGTTGTTTGATATAATATGATTCTTTCCTTTTTGCATCAACTTTCATGACACACTCAGGAGGCAGCCACAGTGAGTACCCCACCCTGAGTACTGCCAAATCTACCAAATCAAAACAAAATGTATAGATAAATTTGAGTTTCAGACAAAGACTGATTTTGGGCATAAATATATCCCATACAATATTTGATATTTAAATGAAAACAATTATGTACAATTTATCTAGAATTCAAATTTCACTGAGTGCCTTGGATTTTACCTGGCAGCTTAACCTTTCACAGCCCTCAATTTGACGGTGTGCCTGTGCATGTGTGTCTAAGCTTTGGCTTCAGGGGTGCCTTCTCTTCTTTGGAAGTAGCACTGAGTTTTCCTAGGCCATTGTTCTAGGGAAGCTATTCAGGGGACTCTGGGAGAGTCTTCTCTTTGAGGTATTAGACTGAAGTCTCTGGTCTCTGTGCTTACACTGGGCGTATCCAGAAGTTTGACAAAAATAATGATGGCTGAGTCTGAAGACGAGAGATCTGAAAATTAATAAACCTAGGGTCTGGTTCAGTTACTGGGATTTATAAACATCGCCTCCAGATGATTCTAGATTCTAGTGACTGGAAGGTTAAGTGTCAAGACACCAGAGCTACTTGTGTAGAGTGATACAATTCTAATCTGGAGTCTCCACTCTCTCAGACCTAGAGAAAGCTGTATACCATTGGGTGTGCCCAGGATTCCAAGAGGGAGGAGAAGCCAAATCAGTCTAATACTGTGCTGCTAACTGCCAGTCAGTTATTAAGATTATGGTAGGGTTCAGATAATTAGATTTGAGACCTTTACTGTTCAGTACCTCATTCTTAGCCCTGTTATATACGAAATAATCTCATCCTTATGTGGAATTCTGAACTGGGGCATCAGGAAGAGGTTTGTTTGTTATGGCTGTAACATCTCAGGAAGTCTGTGGCTGAATGCAAGATCATGTCTAAATTTAATGTTCAAGAGAGTCATTCTTCATTGAGATGTTGAGATATGAAAAGCTACAGTTCCTCCTGAGGTAGAAAAAAAATGATACCATGACAAAGTGACTTCGCATCTATGATGACTAACTAATCTTGGTTGTCAACTTGACACACTTGAAGGTGTGAACTCCAGTTGAAAATTTGCCCCAATTGGGTTGGCTTATAGACATGTCTTCAGGGCCTTTTCTTGGTTGCTGATTGATGGGGGAGTGCCCAGCTCACTGTGAGGCTGTGCCATCTCTAGGCAGGTGGTCCTGAGAAGTGTGAATCTTGGAGTAAGTCAGTAGTATGGTTCCTCCATGGTCTCTGCTCTAGTTTCCATCTCCAGGTTCCCTAGAGAAGAAACTATAGCTTGTAAGCTATGTAAACTCTTTTCTTTCCAAGTTGCTTTTGGATATGGTGTTTATCAGAGCAACAGAAAGCAAACTAGGTCAACAGTTGAGGAGCATGGAAGACAAGATGTGAACCACACGCCACCTTAGCTTACAGTGCACAGCTAGATGTATGTACTAAGGGGCAGAAAGGCAGATAGGTGTAACAGTGGTAACAAATTAGCACTCTTGTCCTGTAGTATAGTGGTTAGTATTATGCACCCCTTTGTATTATTTTACAGAAACTAAAGGTAGTAATCGTGGAACTATCTACAATCCCTTGTTTACAACTCCCTGTTCAAATCCTTGGGACCATAAAGGTTTCAAAATAAGAATTTTCAGTTTTCATTGTGGTAAATTATGAATATCATTTATAATTAAACTCCAGTGGTAACTGGGACAGGATCTAACCAAAGACTAACACTGCTGCAACTGACTTTAGTGTTATTGATACTAAGTGAGATGGATAAGCATGATGCCTAGTCACTCTAGGTCAGGAGTCTGTAAATAGGAAATTGTGGGACTTTGATACCTACATCATTTATGTAACATTAACTGTTTGGGGGACAATGTGCCAAGCATTTCCAATACATCACCCACTTAAACCTCATGGAAGCCTTGCCAGGTAGAAGCTGGTATTACTACTCCTTCTCCCATTATGCAGTTGGGAAAAAGAGGGTTGCATGATCACATGGCTGGCTGCTTAAGATAAGTTCCGTTCTGATTCCAGTTCCAAACTAATCTGCTGTGGATATGGAAAGTAGAAAAATGGTGAAAGGGCAGACCCTTGAGTAGACACAGAAAAGTGCAAAGGCTTCATTACAAGTGTGTGTATAAGTGTGTGTGTGTGTATGTGTGTGTGTAGGAAGAACATGAGTATGTTCCCACATAAAACAGTGTGTGAGAGAATTGTATTTGCCATGATTTTTGTATTGGCCTATTTTTCCTGTTTTTACACACCCGTGAGTGTGGGAAGGTGATTAGCTTTGGGGTAGGGCATATGTAGCATTTTCCATTTGCCTCTGTGAATTGCATTGCTTATTCCTACCCCACCTCTTTTATTCTCTTTCTTGATCTATCTCCAGGGTCTCATGTAGCCCAAGATGGTCTTGAACTCTGTGTATCCAAGGATGATTGTAGATGTCTGATCCTCCTATCTTCTCCAGAGTTCTGAAATCACATGCACATAGCATCACACCTGATTTATGTGGTTTTGGAGATCAAAACCAATGCAGTGTACATGCCAGGAAAGCTCTCTACCAACTGAACTACAGCCCTAGCCTCCTCCTGCTCTGTCTTACCTTGTTATCAGCAATTTTGGGTACTAAAAGCTGCCTTGATGATGATTTTATTTTGATAATATCTGTAACCAAGAGAATAGGGGCTGGAAGAGTTATGCTATTACTAAGAATAAGAATTCTGTTATTCTGAGGAGAGAGAGTCTTCAGAGGCTGACCTGGTAACAGAGGCTGTCTGGTGCAGGCCACAGTGATAAGTCAGTGCACAGTCACACATGGTGCAGAAAGCTCCTGCAGGCAGCTTGGTACGGTCAGTGAGCTTCATCTTGGTTCATTAATTTTTGAAGGAACTGTTCTTTGCATAAATGAAAGACATGCAAATTTTCTCAAAGGTTCCTTGAAGATATTTCTTATGTCTTAGAAAGAAGAATTAAAGATTAGAACCTCAATAGAGTCTTTGATTTTGTGGTGTTGGTTTGCATTTTAGGCAGCTGCTGTATGTGGGAGAGTGAAGTTTTGATTGTTTGACTTTCTACTGGCCTGAGATCTAGAGAAAGATCTGGAAGATCTTATACCTGGATAACAAAATCAAGGTAACAAGGACCATGGAGTTTGGAATCACAGGTTGGGGCTTGAGGCAACTATGACTATGGGATGGCAAACTACAACACACTGTGGCTTAAGGACAAAAAGAAAACATCCATATAGCTTATGGTTCATTAAACCAACATATTTACTGTGAGCCTCTAAATGACTGCCCCCGAAAGCAAAGAAAAGAGAGAAGGGGCTACCACACTGCCAGCTGTACTTTAGTAGTTGTTTTACATGCATCATTTTATTTCTTCTCTGGTGCCTCTTCTAAAGAAGGCATTTAAGCTTTGTTTTGTAGTATCTCCTGGGACTTATGTGGCTTAGTTCAGAACATTTTCCTAGTAGGTGGTAGAGCTGGGATTTAACCTTTTGGTCTCCCCTGTTTTCTGTTATATTACAATTGATGTAATTGTAATTATGTATGTGAGGCCAAGAGGCCTCACATATCTCTGAATAGTATGTCTGGCAGAGCAGGAGCTCTAAATCACAAATATATTAGCAATGATAGTTGTGGATTTGGGGGTGTTTTATTAGATGCAGTTATGAAAATTCCAAGTACAGAAGGATGGGATACCACAGTATGAAGTTCTTTAAATGAAGATTCAGGAAAACAGAGCTGTTATATCTGAGGGTATTGAAGCCCTCTTCTGAGGAACAAGATGGTCAGTGTGAATGCGGTCTAGATCCTTTCAACTAACATTAAGTTCCAGCACCAAGGATGACTTCTGTGGTTATTCTTCCTTGTCAACTTGACTGGATTTGGGATTACTTAGAGAAACACAACTGTGTGTATCTGTGATGACATTTCTAGAGAAGTTTAACTGAGCAGAGAAGATATACTCTCAGAGTGGGAGGCACCATGACATAGCTGGGAGCTTGGCTGGAATAAAAGAGGTAAAAGAAAGAAATGTGCTGGACAGTTTTATGTTAACTTGACATGGGTTAGAATTGGAGTGGAGGACATTTCAATTGAGAAAATGCCTCCATAGGATCAGGTTGTAGGCAATTCGGGCACTGTCTTCATTAGTGATTGATGTGGGCAGGCCCAGTCCACTACAACTGGGGCTACCCCTGGGCTGATGTTCTTAGATCTATAAGAAAGCAGAATGAGCAATCCAAGGAGAACAAGTAAGTAAGCTGTACTTCTCTATAGTCTCTTGTAACAGCTCCTGTTTCCAGGTTCCAGTCCTGCTTGATGTAGAGGTATAATCTAAATAAACACTTTCCTACTCAACTTGCTTTTGGTCATAGTGCTTCATTTTTGCAATCAAAAAACCCTAATTAGGACAGAGGAGAAAGTGAGAGTTCATCCTTGTCTGCTTCCTGACTGGGACAGGAGATAGACAAAAAGTAGAGGTGGACATGCACAAAATCTTTAATGTAGTTATTGTTATTAATTTATGTGATTTAAAAAACACAACTATTGGTTAAGTACTAGAAATCACAGTATCAATTAACAAGCAGTTGGCAATATTTCTCTTTATGGATTCCAGGTATGACTCATCCCCCCATTTTACTTGGGATGTACATGGACTTTATAAGTATTATATTCAGCAGTTTGCTAATACTGTGGTAAGAAAAGGGAGCCAGTGAACCTTCTGACCCTGTTGAAAGCCACCCACAAACACATTGTAGTCAATATCAATTTTCCAATGTATTATTGATTTTTAGAGGCATTTATTTCAAAACAAACAGTGGTTTTCTTGGGTAATTTCCATATTGTGGATACAACTGCATTTTTGCTGACCTGCTTGTTGTCAAATATTATTGACTATATGCAGAAATAAAGAGAACTTGTTTTATGGGTATATTTATTGAACTGAACTGAGAGGAGGAGAATGGGGAATTATAAGAGAGAGAATTAGTAACTGTCCTCATCTCAATACTGCTGCTTGACCTGAACTTAATATGAAACTTCACTTTTTAACCCACCACGTTCCCCACACCAGTTTTAAGGCATTTTCCTAGTTTCTAGCACATGTACAGATATATTGCATTCATCTGTGGCATCTATTGAAACCCTATTGATAGGTTATGATTCAGAACCTAATAGTTAAGAACCCATTCACTTATCAAATATATGGAAGAAGCTCCAATGTGAATGTGAAAACTGAAGGTCAAGATGTAATGAATAAGTGGAGAAAGAGGCAAGCTCTGATAGCAGGGTGGGCTCTGAGGCAGGAGGGAACAATGGATGCTGAGTGTCCAAGAATTCTACACTGCTCATGTCCATTGAATGGACATATGGAGCCTGGGGTCCTTGCCTTGTTCTTTCTGTAACCTTACTCTGTGCACATTGCCCTTTCTCCTGCCAATCCCATCCTCTCTGATTATCACTTCTGGACTGACAGCACCTCAGTATATTCTCCACCTCATTTGAGCATTCTGAGTTTGGTCTTGGATCCCTGAATTGAAAGTACTTTAAATCCACCATCTCTAAAACAATACTCAACAGTCACAAAGAGTGGTCTAGTAATTAGTGCATCTAATTCTGCCCCAAAGTAGGAAACTGAAGATGGGTCTGCAGTTGCATCTGCTTAATTCCACATCTTGTCAGTTAATGACAGAAAACCTTTCAAAGTAGTACTTAATTATATTTATAGTTAGTACATTTGTGTTACAGTGTAACATACATGCAATTTAACTGTTGGGGGAGGAATATGCTCAGAATATATTATCTACTTAGCATGAAAATGGCCTTGTATAGTAGTAGTAATAAAAGCTTCCATATGTGTACAATATGTTTAGGAATTCTTCTAGAAGGTCTCTCATCAAATGTGTGCAAGAAGCTCCAGTGTGAATGTGGAAAGTGGGTGCCAAGGTCTAATGGATATGTGGGGGAAACAGCAGGCTCTGAGAGTAGTACCTGCTTCTGAGCAGGGTGAACCTCAAGGCAGGGTGGAACAATGGATGCTGAGTGTCCAATAAGTCTACACTGCCCACGTCCATGCCCAAACTCTCTAGGCTTTGAAAACCTTTCCTACCATTGACATCTCAGCACTATAAGGTTTGATTCTTCTGACTTCTAACATGAGTGATTAGTCTCATTTGATTTTAAGTTTTGTATGAATGGACTCATACTGTACACATATTTTGTGCCCATCTTTTTTCAACATTATCCTGGTGAAATGTAGCCATGCTGTGATGTATTATCATGTCTTCATTTCTCAGAGCTTTACAGTGTCTTTAATTCCTATCAAGTGTTTTATTGTAAAGTTTGTCTCTCCATGAAGCCATTTGAAGATCTATTGAATAAGGTCAGCTTGTAGGAAGTTTCCTTTTATGCAGAGCATCTTTGAAGGCTGGGAATATCTGTTTGTGATATTTGAAGTCTCCCAATAAGGAAGAAAAGCTTCTCGGAAGAAACAGGTGCCGAGAAGCCAGAAAAAGTAAGAGCAAAAACTTCTTCCACTCCCAGAGTCTGCGCTCTTGGATGTAGCTTTGAAAGGAAAGTTATGCTTTAATTAATAACAGACAACAGAGCCCAGTATGATGAGAAAAGGGAGCATGATATGATCAAATGCCAAAAAATGAAGGGCAGCTGAAGAGACATCCTGCGAGCCACAGTGATTTCTCTTGACTTCTAACTTTATTTATCCAAAGGATAACATTTCATCATAGTTTATCAACAGGACGCAGTTGCACCCAGATCATTCTGTCATGGACAGGAAGCCACTTCAAATAATTTTGTTCAGAAGAGTGAATCAGTCATCCATCCTTATTTTTCCCATTCTGGATCCAAACAGGATGATCAAATACCTAGAAAACAAAAGAGGAGAAAATGATGTCTGTGTTGACAAATTTTATTTGGTAAAAGTATTTATGAATGTTTTTGGATAATTGTCCTTGAAATGAGAAATAAACACATTGAAAATGTATGGCAGAGTCAAACTAAAATAAAAAGCATACTGAACAGAAGTGCAGCCATTTAGTGCTCTGTAGAGATATAACAGTGTTTATTTAGTTTGTTTATATAGATTAATCTATGGGAATTTCTTTATCTATATTTTAAATCTATGAAAGTTTTGAAAAAAATTAAATCTCTAGGATGTGCAAAATCCAGAAGGAGCACATATCAATCTTCAAGGAGGAGCTATACAGGGGATACCTTAGTTATGAGTCAGGATACGTTATCTCACTGACTTGGCTTGAAGTTACTACCTGCTATCAAATCTGCTTGCTGCTAGAGATATTTTCTCCAGATCCTTTGGGTGTGTATACTACTTAGTATAAAATTTAATTTCCAAATTTAAGTTTGTGTGTATGCACATGCATGAAATTGTATATGAGAGTATATGGGTGTGCAAGCCTGAGGACAATCTCAACTGCCATTTTTTAGGTGTCAACTAGTGTATTTTTTGAGACAATGTCTCTCTTTTGTCTGAATCTCAGCAATTCAGCTAATCCATCAAGTCCCAGGGTCCCACTGTTTTCCACCCTCCAGGGCTAGGATAACAACAAAAAAGCATGTCAATATACCCAGCAAATTTTTATACTTTAAAAATATTATTTTATATGTATAGATGTTTTCCTGCATGTGTGTATATGTACCACATGCATGCCTGTACCTGTAGGGGCCACAGGAGGAAATTAGATTCTCTGAAATTTAAGTTACAGAAAGTTGTGAGTTGCCACTCACAACCGGAATCAAATATGGATTATCTGGAAGAACAGCCAGTACTCTGAACCATTGAACAATCTCTCTAACTCCCATAACCAACATCTGTTAATGTGGGTTTTGGGGGATAGAGAATAGGTCTTCATGTTTGTAGGGCAAGGACTTTACCAGTTGTGCTTGCAGTCCATTCCCACATTTATGTCCCTATTCAAGATAACCTTAATAAATATATACAGCAAACAAAGTGATTTTCTCAGGGAGGGAAGAATCCTCCCCACAGGTCTTTTGTGCAAAAGGCTGCCATCTTTGGGGACAGGTAGGTCAAGCTTTGTTTTCTGGCTTAGGAACCTGGGCCACAGATGCTTAACTTATCTGGCTTATACTGTTTTTATTGTCCTGTAAACCCCTAGGAAGGAATTTGGACTTTTTATTACTGCACCTTTTCCCTCTTGTGGTCCACCACAGAGTGTAGTGCTTTGTCTTTGTCAGAAGCATAAATACTAGTGGTCCATGGAGAGACTTTTCTGTGATTATGAGCCAATTAGCCACCATAAGGGAAGGACCCATTTTTTTATTTTATTAGCTATTTATTTGTTTATTATTTATGTGTGTATGTATGGTATGTGTCTCCATGCAAGTATTCTTGTGTGTGAGTGTATGTGTGTATATGAGTTAGTATGCATGTTTTTGAGGGTGTGTTTGGGCGCACATATGCCATGGTGTATGAAAGTCAGATGACAAATCTTAGATGTCCACCTTCACCTTCCTTTTTGTTTGAGAAAGGTCTCTTGCTCTTCTCTGTTCTGTACACTAGGCTAATTGGCTGGTGAGCTTCAGGGAATTCTCTTATTTCCTTTTCCCTTCTCCCTGTAGGATCGCTGGGATCACAGATATATGCTACCAGATCTAGTATTTTTGTCCACTGAAAAAGATCTCATTTTACACAGGTTCTGAACTCAGATCCTTACACTTGCATGGCACATGCTTACTCACTGAGACGTCTCCATAGCCTGCAAAATGCCATTTTGTACCTTGGTTATGATTTATCTTCCTAAGGAAAAACCAGGACTGTTTCTACCCTAGAGATAAAATAATAAACTTAATACATGTAAAGAGTTCACTGTGACATTGAGTGCCCTGTAGGAGGTATAGGTGTCGTGGTGGTTTTCTTGCATATCTGAGTCTCTAGTCTGAAATGAAGGGGGCTTAACAAAGACATCTGCATGAGCAGAATAAAGGGGAGATTAGTTGTGGCTAATTCAAATATTTCAACCTTAATAAAACATGGACTGTTTTTAAAGTAACAACCTTTTCCTGATATTAAAAGCAATGCTTGTTCATTAAACTAGAAAGCAAACACCCAGGAAGATGTTTGGAAACAAGACATCTACATTCTCACCACGCAGCTACTTAGCTAACATTTGGGGGGCTATATTCTCCTTCTCTTCCTCCCTCTTCTCTCCCTCCCCTCATTCTGTCTCTGTGTATCTCTGATTTTTCCTATTCTTTGCCATATATTCTGATTATTTTGTAAATTTAAGCTTATATTCATGGTAAAGTTACATATTCAAGTTTTTCTATTGAATATATTGTGAGTATCTTTGTTAAAATCTTGGAAACATATTAACCAAAGCCCTGTTTCCAGGGCATGAACGTTGCTCTGTGTTAATATTTAAATGTGACATACAACATTTGCGAGCACACTAATACACATATCTTGGGGCATATTTCAAATTATTTCTTTTAAAATATTGCTGAAAGTTGTTTTTAAAACTTTATAATATACTCCAGGAAATCTGAATCAATTTAATCGCCCATTTATAATATTCAGGGGTGTACATTTGCAATGCAATGTTATTAGCACTGGAGATGGTAATTTTAAACAGTAAGAAAGCAGTCTTCTAAAGAAGGACTAATAAATGTATTCTTATCGCCAGTGCTTATGTTCTGCTTCTATTTTGTAAGTTGTCTGCTTCTATCCTAATGATCTATAAATGCTCTCATTCTCTTTTCTCTGTCTCTCTGTCTCTCTGTCTCTCTCCTCTCTCTCTCTCTCTCTCTCTCTCTCTCTCTCTCTGTTTTGGTACATGCTACATGTATCTACTTGGATATTTCTTTTTGCTTAAAAATTATGGATTTCCTTCCATAAGCAGATATTTACTATTTTCTTGGGCAAGCTCTTTTCTTCTTTTCATGATTAGCATATCTCTTTCAAGGTTATTTTCTAACTTTGATTAAAAGTAACTGAAAATCATGACTTATTTGGGATATTATTGGATAGGCATTCTTCTAATCTACTCAAGACTTTTTTGGCCTTTAGTCACATGGAGTAGCATTCCTCATTTATCTCTATAGCTATTGCTGGACAGTTCATGTATTAGCTGTCTTTGTGGAAAGCCATCTGAATGCCTTTGTGTTTGTATGTCTTTATTTTGTATTGGGTCACTAATATTTTTATTGCTTCTTTTAATTTTTCCTTTTGTTTTCCCTTTCAAATGTGTGTATATGATCTATTATTTTTGTGTTAGCATAACTTTCAACAGTGTAGAGAAGCAGTGAGGTGTCACATTATTTAAATCCACATCTACAACAATACAGAATCCCAGAGTTTCCTCACATGACAAATGTCCTAGCTTAAGCATTGACTTCCTTAAAGGACAATGAGTTTTCTTTATATGTATGGTTACATGTATGCATACATACACAATTTAATTTTAAGCAGGTATGTTATTTTATTAAAATAACTTTATTGTAAATATTTTTCTTGACAAATCAATTCTTTTGTTGAAACTGAAGTAATGCTTATTCTAGAAAGTTGCTTTAAGCTAGTTTTGTTTGTTTGTATTTCTTTTCAGTGTACTTACATTTTGCGTTGATATCATAGCTGGGATTTTTGCATTTGCATTATCATAACTTGGATCTGGTTACTTGTGTAAATGTGTGTGTGTGTGCGTACGTGTGTGTGTGTCTGTGCTAAGTAAGTGAGTGCCTGCAACACAACGTGTATGCATTCTCCACCAATTTAAAATATTAGGTTATGAAGAACACATAGAATTAGAATATCGAGATAGACTTTGGTGCTGGCCCTGGTGGTGCACACCTTTTATCCTAGAACTGGGGAACAGAGGAAGGTGATTCTCTGTCTGTTCCATGCCAGCCAGGCACATATAACATGACTCTGTCTCATAAACAAAACAAGTGAATCCTGGTATAGTTTACTTAGTGTGAGAGTTATTTATTCCTTGAGAGTTCCTGAGAACTTGCATATTCATCTGTGACATTTATGAGATGATAAATATTTACATTTTGGAATTTTCTTGGTGTTTTTGATTAGTTTGGATAATCTTTCCCTTGTAAAATTTTGATGCATTTCATTTTATTTTAAAAATTGAAAAGTGCTCATTTTACCTTGTATTTGTTTTTCAAGAAGAGCTTCTGCATAATCTTGCTTCCTCACTTTTAATTACTGTACTTTTTACTGTCAATTCACACATATTTGTTCACTATTTTGTTATTTGGCTTTTCATCTTATGACCTATTTCTAAGTTTTTTCAGTTTAATCCATATCTAATTTATGGTTCTAAATAAATTTAGAGGATAATCTTTCTTTTGACTTGCTTTACTTTTCTTCTGATATATGACTTTGATGATTTGTTCTTTATCTAAAAAGATTTTATTTTTAATTTAAATTATATGTATATGTGTGCATTAGAGTATGGGTTTGTACATGTGAGTATAACAACCCTCAAAAAAGTGTAGAGGAAGTCAACAGATCCTTTAGTGCCAGAGTTATAGGTAGTTAGTTGTGAGCCACCCAATACGGGTGCTGGGGATGGAACCCCAATTCTCTGTATTAGCAGTATGCAGTCTGAACTGCTGGGTCACCTCTTCAATTCCTGTTAACTTGTTTGTACATTTAATAATCCTATAGACAATTAATGTCCAAATTTTAACATTGAAGGCATTTTATTTGTAACACAAAATTTTACACATAATTTCTACTTATAAATAGTCTACTTGTAAATAGTCATTTAAAAAGGTTTAACCCTAGTATTCAGGAAAATTTTCTGTTTTGTAGGCAGTTGTATTTTCTTGTTCCTTGTTTATTCACATACATATTATGGCTTGGCATAGGATATGTTTTCCAGGACTCTGGTGCCTAGTATGGGAGACATATCTGCAATGAGGTCCTGTATAAAATGTAGTCTTGAGGATGTGGCAGATAGACTATTCTATCAACACACTCATTCTAGATCTAGATAGACTATAGGCAGATGCTACCAACAGGATGTATAGATCTCAGTGGAGTACCTACTGGAGAAGGGAATGTTTCCATATGAGGGTGGCACTCATTTACACAGCATGTCAACATCTGATACAGGATTCAAGGTTGAGACACCAACACTAACTTGGGTAGAATTCCTAAGCCTAAGATGGCAGCAAGGTCACTCTTAGGGGCAGAAGGGAGAATAGCTGGTGGGACTCTGAAGCCTAGCATGAATTTGAGACCACTGTAAGTGTGTGCATCTGTTTGAAGGATAATGGATTTCTTCTTCTCTTTTAATGAAATCTACTGCTTAACTTATCTTGTCTTCTGCTTAAGACAGTGGAGCATGAGAGAAAATCTCTCATTTAGACCTATGCAGATGAGGCTTCTGCTAAGGCAGGTGGCAGGCCAAATGATCCATGCTAGATGCATTTGAAAGAAGATGGCAGCCTCATAGCTGTAGAGGGATTCCTGAAAAGATGGGACAGGTCCTTCCTTTGGTGAGACAGCTGTGTATAGGAAGAGCCCTTGGGCTGCAAAGATCATTAGAAAGGCACTTAGAGGGAACATATACCTGCTTGTGCAAATGGGTGCTTATTTGGAGTCAATGGGATTTTACATTAAACAAGACTGGCCAGTTTAGAAGAAATTTAAATTTGACATGTTGATTATATTATTTGGAGTTTTCTATATTTTTGAGAATATGACAAGCCAAAACTGGGGAGAGCTATAAACAGATATTCTGTGACAACTGTGTGGACCTCAGTCTTCTCTTGTTTGTCAGGCATTTTGCTATGATTTCTGGATGAAGAATGTGTGTGTTGATCTTAATTGTGGATCACTCTTATAATCCATCTGAATGCCCCTGGCCTATTTAGTGCTTTGTTTACAGTCTCCATCTCAATTTCTTTTTTGCATGCATACATCTTGGCTAAGCATTTAACCTTTATTCCTGGCCCTATTTGAGTTGTTGTGTGTAGATTTTGTTTTTTAAGCAAATAGAAAAAGCCTTTGACTATTAATGAGGGTGTCAATCACACTGATGGCGATTTTCTAAAAGGCTGCTTACAATGGACATCATTCTTTCATGGTCTATGTTTGTTTCCTCCTGCTTTGTCATAAGGGAACCTAGCATGTTTAGGGACACTCAAGGATACTAAGGGGAGTTAACTCCATCCCAGATCCCAGTCCCGTTTTGTACCCGTGTTTAGGTGTAGAATGGGCATGGATCTCAATTATGGACAAAACACTGAGAAAGGAAAAAGACTTGTGGATCTTTGTGATTTTTAAGAAAGTCACAGGAAATGGCAGTTCTCATGATTGGCTCACCTTATTGCATTGGTCCTGGATATCACCTCTGGAAATGTGGGTGGTAGCCAGCTTTCTCCCAGTCTGTGAATTGAGTCCTCATATGATGGCTGAGGAAAGAGATGGGGAGAAACCTGTGGTTCTTGATGCTCAGCTCTAAACTACAACTGTATCACTTCCTTAGGCTTAGGAAACATCTCGGAAGAGGAGGTGAAAAGCATTTAAATGATGAGAAACCTTGTCTTCTGGACTCCTGAATGATACCTGCATGAAATCAAGCCAGTTGAAATGACAGCATAGAGTAGGGAAGTGATATCTGGGTTCACTCCTTTTTGAGGAACTTATAACCCATGATAGGTGTTGGATAATCAGTCCTAATTGAGGATGTGGCCATTGGGAGTTTCCCATGCTTCACTGGGTGGGTCCACAAACTCTTTCATATGGGTAGCACTAATTGAACTTAGTAGGTTTAAGAGAAAGACAGTAGAGAGAGAGAGAGAGAGAGAGAGAGAGAGAGAGAGAGAGAGAGAACACGGAGGGATAGAGAGGGGGAATGAGGGCAAGGGAGAGAGAGAGAGAATTAAAAGAAAAAGAAAACAAAATGAAAAAGGAAGACATGAGGTTGGCATAGAGACTTGGGTATGGGGGAATTGGAGTGGAGAAAAGGTGTAGATTTGATCATATTTCATTGCAGTTATACTCTTAAGAATAAAACAATTAAAAACTAGCCAGTTCTTTATTATATTTTTGTCACTTAAAATGAGAATTTCAGTTAGAATATCTCACTAGAACAATGTACTTTTACTTCATTTTTTTAAGTGTATCTTTTTAAATTTGTTTTTTGGTTGTCTGCCATTCAGATGCGTATTTTATTTTATTTGCTGGTGTTTTCTAGTGTGAGTTGCTATCCATATATTTGATCTGTGTTTGTTTGTTTATTTATGTATTCATTTATTTAGAAATAAAGTTTCACTATATGGTCTAGGCCTGTCCTCAAACTTTCAAGTTTGTTCACTCAGCTTCCTAAGTGTTGGAGTGACAGGCATGTGCACTTTGCTTGGATCACATCTGGTTTGTACTTCTACTAAATACTCAGCAGCCTGCTGCATAGATGAGCTGTTATGTTTATAGAGACCAAAGCCATAGAAAGTGTGTTGAACTATTTATTTGTATCAAGCAACCTTATTAAACGATGCCTGTGGCCCCATTCATTTTGTGTCCATTGAAGTCTCAGAAGCCCAGGATTCAAGTTAAAGTATCTTGTCCAAGTAGAGAAGAAACTGTCAACATTGCATGCTAAAGATAAGGAAATCAGTACAATTTTACTTCAACTTGTGCTTTTAGCTCTTATTCACTTCCTGATTTTCCTGTGGTTACTGAGGAATTTCAAGACTAGTAGATTAATAATTAATCATTTTTACATTATTCATATTCTCCCAACTAAAAACTGTTTTCATTTTGTCTTGAGCCCATTTTCCTTCAGTCATACTTTTGGAACTTGCCACTATTCACTTTGAACCTCTATATTTTATTCTAAATTATTTACTATAATTTATTATTGCATTAACTAATATGTTTTAGGTTATTTTTATTCACTGTTTCTATACAATAGTCATGTAGCTATTTAATAGAATTTCTGAGGAAAATAGTGTAAATGTTTCTTGTGTGTTTTTGAGTATTTAGTGGTTTGTAAACTTAGTGGTTTTTTTCTTTTTTAATAATATTGATTGTTTAAACTAAAATTTGAGAGTGGTTTTTTTTTTTCCCCAATTAGTTGTTGTCTTAGTCAGGGTTTCTATTCCTGCACAAACATCATGACCAAGAAGCAAGTTGGGGAGGAAAGGGTTTATTCAGCTTATACTCCATGCTGCTGTTCATCACTAAAGGAAGTCAGGATTGGAACTCAAGCAGGTCAGGAAGCAGGAGCTGATGCAGAGGCCATGGAAGGGATATTACTTAGCTTGCTTCACCTGGCTTGCTCAGCTGGCTTTCTTATAGAGCCCAAGACTACCAACCCACAGATGGTACCACCCATAAGAGGCCCTCCACCCTTAATCACTAATTGAGAAAATGCCTTACCACTGGATCTCATGGAGGCATTTTCTCAACTGAAACTCATTTCTCTGTGATAACTCCAGCTTGTGTCAAGTTGACACAAAGCCAGCCAGTACAATTGACCCCTTGTCAACTTGACACACAGATACATCACTATTAAGCCGCAACCCTTACTTTCTTGTTTATCCCCAAGATCTAAATAACTTTAAAAGTCCCGCAGTCTTTGCAAATTCTTACTTTTAAAATTTCAATCCCTTTAAAAATATCCAAACTCTTAGAATTCAAAGTCTTTCTACCATCAAAAGTCTCTTAACTGTGGGCTCCACTAAAATACCTTCTTCCTTCAGAAGAGAAAATATATCAGGGCACAGTCACAATCAAGAGCAAAACCATACTCCAACTGTGCAATGTCTGGGATACACTCACAATCTTCTGGATTACTCCAAGGGCTTGAGTCACTTCTTCAGCTCTGACCTTTGTAGCATACACCTTGTCTTCTAGGCTCCAGATGTCTGTACTCCACTGCTGCTGCTGTTCTTGGTGGTCATCTCATGGTACTGGCATCTTCAAAACAGTGCTGTCTTCCACTGCAACTAGGCTATACCAACAGCCTCCCATAGGCTCTCCCCATGATGCCAAGCCTCAACTCCCCTGCATGACCCCTTCAGTCCTGGGCCATCAACTGCAACTGAGGCTGCACCTTCACCAATTGCATTCCATGGCTTCTCACAGTGCCCAGGCCTCAGCTGCTCTTCATGACTCCTTCATGCCTTCAAAACCAGAACCACCTGGGTTATTCTTACACATTACCACATCCAGCCACAGCTCAAGGTACAACCCTGGCTATCTCTGGAACACAGCCTCTGTGCCCTCAGGAAACAATTCTCAGAAGATTTTACCGCAATGATGCTGGTCTCTTCTTAATCACTGCTAATATCGTAGCTTCAGCTAACCAGCATCAATATTCCCAGCAATGCAATGGTTTTGCTTTAGTAGTTCTGGTATCTTGTTAATCACAGCTAATTTCTTCAGCCCCAGCTAACCAAAACCACAGAATCTTCATAGTCAAAATAGCAAAGGCCCTGGTAAGAGTTTTTAATCTTCCCTCTGAAATTTCACAAGCCAGGCCTCCATCTTCTACACTGTTCTCAACATTATCTTCCAAGCTCCTACAGAACACCCCACAGAGCTCTTAACATCCCAATGACTCTTCTAGCTCAAAGTTCCAAAGTCCTTCCACAGAGCGCCCCAAAACATGGTCAGATTGTCACAGGAATAACCCACTTTGCTGGTACCAATTTGTCTTAGTCAAGGTTTCTATTCCTGCACAAACATCATGATCAAGATGCAAGTTGGGGAGGAAAGGGTTTACCGAGCTTACACTTCCACATGGCTGTTCATCACTAAAGGAAGTCAGGACTGGAACTCAAGGAGGTCAGGAAGCAGGAGCTGATGCAGAGGCCATGGAAGGGATGTTACTTACTGGCTTGCTTGCTTCACCTGGTTTGCTCAGCTCGCTTTCTTATAGAGCCCAAGACTACCAGCCCACAGATGGTACCACCCACAAGGGGCCCTCCACCCTTGATCACTAATTGAGAAAATGCCTTACCACTGGATCTCATGGAGGCATTTTCTCAACTGAAACTCCTTTCTCTGTTATAACTCCAGCCTGTGTCAAGTTGACACAAAACCAGCCAGTATAGTTGCCATCCTTCAAGTATGGAGTACTTGACAGTATCCTCCTTCTAAATATTAAAATCATGTGGATTTAAAGAAATTGTGTGTGATTAACTGCCAGAACTGACTTTACCCAGATATAAAGAAAGGAAGCTTTGAGTAATATTCACACAGTATACTCTATTAATTTGTACTGACACACTAGCGTGATCTCAGATAACAATCTTACTGTATTGTAGTGTGAATGTAGCCATGTGACTGTCCTGGATTTTATTTATAAGTGCACAATTAAGTTCTTAGAGAATTTAAATGCAAAATAAGTGTTGTGTTTGCTGCATCTATCTGCCCAATTGGAGGCTAGAGTAGATGCATTCAAGTTAGAGTAAGCTAACTCATGATACTGGGTGGCTTGTGGCATTAAACACATTTTCAGCTCATGGTATTTTCTGTTTACTGTGCATCTATTTATTTTAGATTTTGCTCTAAGGTAAGATGAGGAACTCCTGCTCCTGCAATTACAGACAATTATAACTGTAGTGTTATAACAGGTGAAAGGAAGTAGGAGAATATACATGGAATGTGTCTGCAGTAAATTATATGGGTGGATGAGAATCAAGTCCATAGTAAACTGAGTATATAAGAAAGAAGATACCTCAAGAAGAGTTAATACACATGCTCCACAAGTTATTTTACAATATAGAAACAGACAGAACATTCTTAATTAATTTTATGAGGCCATAGTTACTCTGATAACTCAACCAAATCACATAGAGATTCAACAAAGGAAGCAAATTACAGACCAATTTTTATGAACATAGATACAAAAATGATAAAATACAAACCAAATCCAAGACCTCCTCAAAAAGATCATCCATCATGATCAACTAGACTTCATTCCTGACACACCGGGAAACTCAAAGAAATTCCACTAAAATCAGGAACAAGACAGGCTGTCTTCTCTATCCCTGTCTATTCGATATGGTGTTTGAAGTGCAGCTATACCAAGAAGACAAACAAAGGAGAGTAAGGGGATACAAATTAGAAAGGAAGAATTTAAAGTATTATTATTTACAAATGATATAATAGCATACATAAGTGAACCTATAATCTCCACTGGGGAACTCCTACAGCTGGTAAATACTTCCAACAAAGTGATTGAATACAAGATCAACAACAACAACAACAACAACAACAAAAATCAGTAGCACTCCCATAAACAAATGACAATGGACTAAAAACAGAAAATAAGAAAACAGCTCCTTTCACACTAGTCTCTAACAATATAAAATATGTTGGTGTAACTCTAACCAAGCAAGTGAAGTACATTTATGACAAGAACTTCAGATCTTTGAAGAAAGAAACTGAAGAAGATATCAGAAGATAGAAAGATCTTTCACGCTCATAGATCTATAGAATTAACATAGTAAAAGTGGTCATCCTACCAAAAGCAATTCATAGATTCAATGTAATCCCCTTCAAAATTTCAACACTATTCTATAGATCTTGAAAGAACAATTCTCAACGTCATATGGAAAAACAAACAAACAAACAAATAGGATAGCTAAACAATCCTGAACAATATAACAGCTGTTGGAAGTCTCACCATTCCTGATTTCAGATTGTACTACAGAACCATAGTAGTAAAAACCACATGATATTGGCATAAACGTGGACATGTTGTTCAATGAAATTGAATAGAAAACCTAGACTAAATCCACACACATACAGACTTCTGATGTTTGATAAAGAAGCCAGAAATATACAATTGAGAAAGAAAGCATGGTCAATACATTGTTCTGATCAAACCGGATGGCTGTATGTAGAACCCAAAGAGATTCAGACCTATCAGCCTGCACAAAACTAAAGTCCAAGCGAATCAAATACCTCAACCAGATACACTGAATTCGGTTGAAAAGAAACTGGGGAGTAGCTTTCAATGCATTAGCACAGGGGACGACTTTCTAAGCAGAGTATAGAAAACAAAGGCAATAAGCAACTATTAATAAGCTGGACTTCATGAAAGGTTTCTGTAAGGCAAAAGACACTGTCAATAGGACAAAACAGCAGCCTATAGAATGGGAAAACTTTTACCAACCCCACATCCAATAGGAAACTAATATCCAAAATATATTAAGAACTTAAGAAACTAGATATTTGGCCAGCAGGAGGTGGGCTCCAGACGCAGGGACTGAGGAAAAGCCAGGAGGTAAGAGCCTGCCTGCTGCCACCTGTGGCCAGAGACACCCGCCTGACCCAGGAAACCTCCATATACAAGCAGTGCAGGAAGAAAGCTACCCACCCACTTACGCTGAGGAGCCAGCAATAGGAGGACTCCAGACGCAGGATCTGAAGAACAGCTGGAAGAGAGAACTGGTCTCCCAGGATTATTGGCATCTGAGCTTGAAGGAAAGACAAGCCACAGTCAGAGAGAGAAAGACCAGCTAACAGCAGAGATAACCAGATGGTGAAAGGCAAGGGCAAGAACACAAGGAACAGAAACCAAGACTACTTGGCTTCATCAGAACCCAGCCAACCCTGGATACCCCAACACACCAGAAAAGGAAGACTCAGACTTAAAATCACTTATCAAGAGGATGATAGAAGATTTTAAGAAGGAAATAAATAACTCCCTTAAAGAAATACAAGAGAACACAAGTAAACAACTGGAAGCCCTTAAAGAGGACACACAAAAATCCCTTGAAGAATTACGGGAAAACACAATCAAATGGGCAGAAATGCAGGAAAACACAATCAAACAAATGAACAAAACCATTCAGGAATTAAAAACAGAAATAGAAACAATAAAGAAATCACAAAGGGAGACAACCCTGGAGTTAGAGAACATAGGAAAAAACAGGAGTCATACATGCAAACATCACCACCAGAATACAAGAGATGGAAGAGAGAATCTCAGGTGCGGAAGATACCATAGAAAACATGGATACAACAGTCAAAGAAAACACAAAATGCAAAATTCTCCTAACCCAAAACATCCAAGATATCCAGGATGCAATGAGAAGACAGAACCTGAGGATAATAGGCATAGAAGAGAGTGAAGACTCCCAACTTAAAGGACCAGTAAAAATATCTTCAACAAAATTATAGAAGAAAACTTCCCAAACCTAAAGAAAGAGATGAACATAAGCATACAAGAAGCCGACAGAATGCCAAATTGACTGGACCAGAAAAGAGATTCCTCCCGTCACATTATAGTCAAAACGCCAAATACACAAAACAAGGAAAGAATATTAAAAGCAGTAAGGGAAAAGGGGCAAGTAACATATAAAGGCAGACCTATCAGAATTACACCAGACTTCTCACCAGAGACTATGAAAGCTAGAAGATCCTGGGCAGATCTCATACAGACTCTAAAAGATCACAAATGCCACCCTCAGCTGCTATACCCAGCAAAACTCTCAGTAATCATAGATGGTGAAACCAAAATATTCTACGACAAATCCAAATTTGCACAGTATGTTTCCACAAACCCAACCCTACAAAGAAAAATACAGGGGAAACGCCAACTCAAGGAGGGAAACTACACTCAAGAAAAAGGAAGAAAGTAATCTTTCAACACACTCAAAAGAAGATAGCCACACAAACAATATAAACAACATCAAAAATAAAAGGAAATAACAATCACTATTCTTTAATATCTCTTAACATCAATGGTCTCAACTCCCCAATAAAAAGACATAGACTGACAGACTGGATCCATAAACAGGACCCAGCAGTTTGCTGCATCCAGGAAACACATTTCCATGTTAAAGACAAACACTACCTCAGAGTAAAGGGCTGGAAAACAATTTTCCAAGCAAATGGCCCCAAGAAACAGGATGGAGTAGCCATTCTAATATCGGATAAAATTGACTTTCAACCAAAATTCATCAAAAAAGATGAGGAAGGACACTTCTTACTCATCAAAGGAAAAATCTACCAAGAAGAACTCTCAATTCTGAACATCTATGCCCTGAATGCAAGAGCTCCCATTTTCATAAAAGAAACTCTACTAAAGCTCAAAGCACACATTGCACCTCACACAATAATAGTGGGAGACTTCAAAACCCTACTATCAACCTTGGACAGATCTTGGAAACATAAACTAAACAGAGACAAAGTGAAACTAACAGATGCTATGAACCAAATGGGTTTAACAGATATCTATAGAACATTTCATCCTGCATCAAAAGAATATACCTTCTTCTCAGCACCTCATGGTACCTTCTCCAAAATTGATCATATAATTGGTCACAAAACAAACCTCAACAGATATAAGAAGATTGAAATAATCCCATGCCTCCTATCAGATCACTACAGATTAACGTTGGTCTTCAAGTGCAACAACAACAACAGAAAGCCCACATACACATGGAAGCTGAACAATGCTCTACTCAATGATAACTTGGTCATGGAAGAAATAAAGAAGGAAATTAAAGACCTCCTAGAATTCCATGAAAATGAAAATACAACTTACCTAAACCTATGGGATAAAATGAAAGCAGTGTTAAGAGGAAAACACATAGCTCTGAATGCCTCCAAGAAGAAACTGAAGAGAGCATACACTAACAGCTTAACAGCACATCTGAAAGTTCTGGAACAAAAAGAAGCTAATACACCTAAGAGGATTAGAAGGCAGTAAATAATCAAATTAAAGGCTGAAATCAACCAAGTGGAAACTAAAAGAACTATACAAAGAATCAACAAAACCAAGAGCTGGTTCTTTGAGAAAATCAACAAGATAGATAAACCCTTTGCCAGACTAACTAGAGGGCTCAGAGACAGTATCCAAATTAACAAAATTAGAAATGAAAACAGAGATATAACAATAGACTCTGAGGAAATTAAAAAAATCATCAGATCCTACTACAAAAGCCTATATGCAACAAAATTGGAAAATCTGGAGGAAATGGACAAGTTTCTAGACAGATACCAATTACCAAAGTTAAATCAGGATCAGATAAACCATCTAAACAGTCCCATAACCCCTAAAGAAATAGAAGCAGTCATTAAAAGTCTCCCAACCTAAAAAAGCCCTGGACCAGACGGGTTCAGTACAGAATTCTATCAGCCCTTCAAAGAAGACCTAATACCAATACTCTTCAAGCTATTCCATAAAATAGAAACGGAAGGAACACTACCCAATTCATTCTATGAGGCCACAGTCACACTGATACCAAAGCCCCACAAAGACCCAACAAAGAAAGAAAACTTCAGACCAATTTCCCTTATGAATATCGATGCAAAAATACTCAGTAAAATTCTTGCAAACCGAATCCAAGAACACATCAAAACGATCATTCACCATGATCAAGTAGGCTTCATCCCAGGGATGCAGGGAAGGTTCAATACCCAGAAATCCATCAATGTAATCCACTACATAAACAAACTCAAAGAAAAAAACCACACGGTCATTTCGTTAGATGCTGAAAAAGCATTTAACAAAATTCAACATCCCTTCAGGATAAAAGTCTTGGAAAGATCAGGAATTCAAGGAACATACCTAAACTTAGTAAAAGCAATATATAGCAAACCAGTGGCCAACATCAAACTAAATGGAGAGAAGCTCAAAGCAATCCCACTAAAATCAGGGACTAGACAAGGCTGCCCTCTCTCTCCCTACCTATTCAATACAGTACTTGAAGTTCTAGCTAGAGCAATCAGGCAACAAAAGGAAATTAAAGGGATACAAATTGGAAAGGAAGAAATCAAAATATCACTATTTGCAGATGATATGATGGTATACTTAAGTGACTCAAAAAACTCCACCAGAGATCGGCTACAGCTGATAAATGACTTTAGCAAAGTGGCTGGATACAAAATTAACTCAAGCAAATCAGTAGCCTTCCTATACTTGAAGGATAAACAGACTGAGAAAGAAATTATGGAAATGACACCCTTCACGATTGTCAGAAACAATATAAAATAGCTTGCTGTGACTCTAACCAAACAAGTGAAAGATCTGTATGACAAGAACTTCAAGTCTCTGAAGAAAGAAATTGAAGAAGACCTCAGAAGATGGAAAGATCTCCCATGCTCATGGATTGGCAGGATTAACATAGTTAAAATGTCCATCCTGCCAAAAGCAATATACAGATTCAATGCTATCCCCATCAAAATCCCAACTCAATTCTTCATAGACCTAGAAAGAGCAATTCTCAAATTCATATGGAATAACAAAAAATCCAGGATAGCAAAAACTATCCTCAACAATAAAAGGTCTTCTGGGGGAATCAGCCTCCCTGACTTCAAGCTGTACTACAGAGCAGTAGTGATAAAAACTGCATGGTATTGGTACAGTGACAGGCAGGTAGATCAATGGAATAGAATCGAAGACCCAGAAATGAACCCACACACATATGGTCACTTGATCTTCGACAAAGGGGCTAAAACCATACAGTGGAAAAAAACCAGCATCTTCTACAAATGGTGCTGGATCAATTGGCAGTCTACATGTAGAAGATTGCGAATTGATCCATTCCTATCTCCCTGTACAAAGCTCAAGTCCAAGTGGATCAAAGACCTTCACATAAAACCAGATACACTGAATCTAATAGAAGAGAAAGTGGGGAAGAATCTCGAATTCTTGGGCACAGGGGAATTGTTCTTGAACAGAACACCAATGGCATGTGCTCTAAGATCAAGAATTGACAGATGGGACCTCATAAAATTACAAAGCTTCTGTAAGGCAAAGGACACTGTGAATAGTGCAAAACGGCAACTTACAGATTGGGAAAAGATCTTTACCAATCCTACATCTGATAGAGGGCTAATATCCAAAGTATACAAAGAACTCAAGAAGTTAGATGCCAGAGATCCAAATAACTCTATCTAAAAATGGGGAAGTGAGCTAAACAGAGAATTCTCAACTGAGGAAACTCGAATGGCCGAGATGCACCTAAAGAAATGTTCAGCATCCTTAGTCATCAGGGAAATGCAAATCAAAACAACCCTGAGATTTCACCTCATACCAGTCAGAATGGCTAAGATCAAAAACTCAGGTGATAGCAGATGTTGGCGAGGATGTGGAGAAAGAGGAACACTCCTCCATTGCTGGTGGGAATGCAAGATGATACAACCTCTCTGGAAATCAGTTTGGCGGACCCTCAGAAAAATGAACATAATACTACCTGAGGACCCAGCTATTCCACTCCTGGGCATATACCCAGAAGATGCTCCAACATGTAATAAAGACACATGTTCCACTATGTTCATAGCAGCCATATTTTAATAGCCAGAAGCTGGAAACAACCCAGATGTCCCTCCACAAAGGAATGGATACAGAAAATGTGGTACATTTACACAATGGAATACTACTCAGCTATTCAAAACAATGACTTCATGAAATTCGTAGACAAATGGATGGATCTTGAAAATATCATCCTGAGAGAGGTAACGCAGTCACAGAAGAATGAACATGGTATGTACTCACTGTTAAGAGGTTATTAGCCCAAAAGTTTGAAATACCCAAGAGTCACTTCGCAGCAACAGTAGTTCTGAGTGTGACGTCCCAAATGGACTTGGAGAAAGGACTGAAGGAGCTGAGGGAGTGTGCAGCCCCAGGGAGGTAGCAACAGTAGGAATACCTCCCTGGGGCTGCACACTCCGATACTTCTGGAGACTGATCCACCAACTAAAGAATACACATGGAGAGACCTATGGTGCTGGCCACAAATTCGGCAGAGGAGGGTCTTGTTATCCGTCAGGGGAGGAGAGGCCCTTGGGCCTGAGGGTATTAGACCTCCCAGTATAGGAGAATGAGAAGGAGGAAAGATGAGAGTGGGTGGGTGGGTGGGAGGGTGGGTTGGAGAATATCCCCATATTGGCAGGGGGATGGCTGAGGGAATGGGGAGGTTCCAAAGGGGAGATCTGAAACATTTGAAATGTAAATAAAATATGAAAATTTAAAAAAAAGGAAGAAAAAGTTAGTTACCAAAAAAAAAAAAAAGAGAGAAAGTAGATATTTAAAAAATCAAATTTAAAAATGGGGTACAGATCTTAACAGAGAACTCAAGAGAAGAATCTCAAAAGTCTGAAAATCACTTAAAGAAATATTCAACATTCTTAGCTCTCAGAGAAATGCAAATCAAAACTACTTTGAGATTCCACTGCTGAGAACTCAAGTGGCAGCTCATGCTAGTGAGAAGGTGGGTCAAGGGAAACATTCTTCCATTGGTGGCAGGAATGCAACCTTATACATACTCTATGGAAATCAATATGAAAGTTCCCCCAGGGAGCTGCAAATCAATCTAACTCAAGACCCACCTATTCCCCCTTGGAAATATACCCAAAAGGATGCACATTTTACTACAAGGACACTTGCTCAGTCATGTTCACTGCAACTTTCTTCATACTAGCTAGAAACTGGAAATAACCTAGATGCCCCTCACCAGAAGAATGGGTAAAGAAAATATAGAATATTTACACAATAGAGTATTACTCAGCTGTTAAAAATAATGGCACCATCAAATTTGCGGGTAAATGGACAAAACTAGAAAAAAAAAATCATCCTGAATGAAGTAACCCAAACCTAGGATGGTGAAAATGGTATGGACTCACTTAAAAGAGAATATTATCTGTTAAGTGATAAGAAATCAACAATCCATAGATCTAGAGAGGGTTGGTAAAGAGGAGGTATCATGGAGAGGACAAAAGAATCTTCCTGGGAGGGGGAAATAAAATAAGATTTTACAGGCAGACTGGGGGCTAGTTAGAATAAGAGTAGAAGAATCAGAGGGCTGAGATCAGGTAGATAGAGAGAGTATAGGGAGTGATGACTGAAATCGGGTTGCTTTTGTGGGGAAGTGTGGAAACTTAGTGCAGTGAGAACTTCCTGGAATTTACGAAGGTGATCCAAATGAAGACTTCTAGTAATGGGGAAATAGAGTCTCAAAAGGCTTTCTTTTGTTGCCAGGCAAGGCTTCCAGTAGTGGGGTTGTGTTGCATACAATTGAGGTGTTGGCCAAGGGATCCCCATGGAAATAACCAGGCTGTTGCTAAGACAAATGGCTACTCTCCCCAAACCGACAATGGGACCTGATTGCTAAGGAAAACACCCACACAACACATCAAACACTTAGAGGATATTTTGGTGCCTAGATGGAGCATTTATTCCTATGTTCTAGTCTCTTTAGTGAGGGAAGTACTCTGTAGGCTACAGAAAGGAAATGTGGAAACCAATCCAGTCACAAGACCTTTGACTTCTGATCTGTCCTTCCTCCAAAGGAAGTGTTGGCAATGGTGGTGAAGTCTGGTTTTACTTAAGTCCCACTCCACAAGAAGGAACCCCTACCTGACATTGCTTGTGTAACTAAGAACCACAGACTAGATAGCCCATAGACCTAGGGTAAAACCAAACAGTAGTGGCATAAAAAAGCATTTATAAAAGGACTCCTAATGATATTCTTCTATATTCATGCATCAATGCCTTATCTAGTCATCACCAGAGATTTTTCCTCTGGTAGCATATCAGAACAGATACAGAGATCCACAGCTAGACATCACATGGAGAAACAGTCTAAATGGGATGTCTCCATCAAATCTCTCACTTCAGAACTCAGGAAATCTCAAGGAAGAGGAGGTGGAAAACTTGTAAGAGCCAAAGGAGTTGGTGGACACAAGGAGAACAAGGTCCTCTGAATCTACTAAGCAAGTTGAATATGAGCTCACGGAGATTAAAGCATCCACCACAGGACCTGCATGAGTCTGCACTAGTTTTTCTGTGTGTATATATTATAGCTATCAGCTTAGTACTCTTATGGGACTCTCAACTGTGAAAAAAAAAAAACCATATCTGAATCTTGTGGCTGTTCTTGGGACTCTGTTCCTCCTGCTTGCTTGCTATGTCTAACTTTCATATTGATAGTGTTTACTTTCTCTGATTAGATTTCACTTTGGCATGTTTGGTTGTTGTCTCTTGGGAGCCTGTTCTTTTCTAATGAGAGAAAGAGAATGGATCCACAGGGTAGTAGAGGAGGGAGGGAGGGACAGGGAAGACCATAGGGAGAAGGATGTATGAGAAAATATTGCTATTACAACAGCAAGCTTGAGGGCACTCATAGGGCAAGTAGACCTTCCCCACAGGAGGGGGTAAGGCCAGCTTCTCAAGCTTTTGCCTTGCCTTTTTCTCATCAGGTTCATCTACCCAACAATTTTGACTTCAGCTCTAGTGCCCATGAAACTGGTGGAAATTCTTCTCAATGCTGATTCTTACTAAGATGAATTTATTGCTTGGTATTCTTAGTTCTCATCTGATCATTTTTCTCATTTTTTTCAGCCTAATTTTGGAAAATAAAATTATTTAATTATATAAGAGTTGGTGTTTTTTGGTTTGGTGGTTTGTGTTGCTTTGTCAAGCAGATACAAGCAGAACCATCTGGGAAAGAGGAAGATTAAGAAAATTCCTCCATCAGATTGAGCTGTAGGCAGGTGTGTGGGACATTTTCTTGATGGTGGAGATCCTAGTCCACTATGGGTGGTGACTCCTTTTAGCTGGTGGTCCTGAGTATTTTAAGAGAGGAGCCTGAGTAAGCCATAGCAACATTCCTTTACGGTCTCTGCATAAGTTTCTGCATCCAGATTTCTGCTTGAGTTCCAGCCCTGACTTCCCTCAATAACAGACTGTAATGTGGACTTTACAAATAAACCCAACAACCCCCTTTTCCCTAAGTTGCTTTTGTTTGTGATGTTTGTCATAGCACTAGAAAGTTAACTTGGACAGCATAGCAAGAGGCAACCCTGGTGAGAAATTAGCTGCCCTAAACAGGCAAGTTGTTAGACTGCCAGGATTCCAGTAATGAAACACCAAGCCTCTTCCAGCTTACTTCCAATCTTTTGATAAATGAAGAGGAATGACTCTTTTCAAGAGAAACCAGATTTGTGATGAGGAAGGGCTGACATTGTGGTAGAGAGAGGCAAAGAATGAATTGAAGCTCTGTCTCGTCTGAGCTCAAGAACAGACTCTAGAATTCTTCCACCTAGTTTACCTTCTGTGACCAGTTTCTTAGGGATCCCATAAGATTTTGTTTCCCAAGTGAGCCAATTTAGTGAGAACATGTTTTCCCATTTTAATTGCTCCCATAACTTCTGAAGAACATGTGATTTTAAGATTACCACACTAAGCTGCTGTCATTCTTGGCAACTGCAGGGGAAGCTGTCTCATGAGCCCAGAGAACTGGCTGTGGGTAGAAACCTGAGCCAGAGTTTTAGGAGCTTGGGAGACAGAACAATTTACTAACTTGTATGATATACATAATGGTGGCATTCATGCTTTTAAAAGAACAAAGAAGTGGACTGGCTGGAGAAGTGGAGATTTCTACATGTGCTGTGTCTTCTTGCTCTAGAGTAGATATGTTATAGCTCCCCCAAGTTGAGTGGCTCGCTCCCTACCCACAGCCAGTCCCATTTGTTGTCTTTTTTATTTCACTTTAACACTTACCACACTCTGCAATTATTGTGGGCAGCTTTCCTGCTTGTCCATCAACCCCTGTGGAATGTATGTTCAGTGATCATTGAGGTCCTGTTTGTCTCATTGTCTGCAGTTGAATGAAGATAGTTCTCACAAAGGAAACATTCAATGAATGCTTTCAATTTGCCAAGTGAATGTCTATATTAGATACCAAATGATGGAACATGACGTCATCTCTGGCAGTGTCTAGCTTATGTTAGAAAAGCTTTCCGACCCTACTTGCCTTATAGCTTTGGGCCAAGGGAAGGAGTTTCCAGTTTAATCCATGAAGGTTAATGTTTGTAAGTAGGAACAATGAGACAAGATAAACATGAACTCACAATAATCTTGAATTTGGGTTCAAATTATACGTTTTATAAGTAAAAGGTGGGAAAAATAATGTTAGCTCTATAAGAATTTGTAGGAAAACTATGCTTTCCCCACCTATGATGAGTTAGCAGCGTGGACAATTACTAAAGAAATATAAACTAACCTTGGACTATAACATCTGATAATATAAGTTGAATTGGCATTCATTGTGACTGCCAACAATTTTGTACTAACCATAGATTTTGAGAGTTAACTTGTCCCAGCATGCAGATATAGGATATGGGGTAGCTGAGAGTATCATACTATAGAAACTGTTCCCAAGCAGTCAGTGCCTTGATGGCCTGTGTGGCTCTGAACATATCTGTGACTTTGTGGTAGAGTCCACATTTTAAGATAGATAAAACCCAAACAGTGGCTTCGCTTGTATGGTAATAGTTTACAGAGAACATTTAAAGAAAAAGAGACGTTTAGTCACAAGATGATGGGAGGTGAGAATTATGAATAAGGGGTCATGGGATGGAAGGGAGCAGACCTGTCCTGTGTGGCTCCACATGACATATTTGAAAGAACAGATGGAATTACAGTGAAGCATATTTCAGCTTGACAGAAATACCAACTGTTTTAGGATTAGAGGTGTGGCTTGAAGCTCTTGAACCCACTCCTTCTCTTCCAAGCCCATACAGCCATCTGTCTAAAATATTGGTTTCAGAAGGAAGTCATACTGTCCTCTAAGGGTCTAGGATTATCCAAATGAGTTTAAAGTGTATTTGAAAGAGGTATGATTATTTGAACTGATTTAACTGGTGAGTGTTCAAGGACAGGGTGTGTTTATCACTGTCTGCAGACATTTCCACCCTTTGAGCAACTAGGTTTTCTGCTGGGGCTGAAACTGGGGCACATATGATGTCAGAATGAAGACTTGTATTTGCTCTGAACAGAAAAATTTTAATAACAGTAATATAATATATTATAATATTATAATAATATAATATAATAATTACTATTACTATTACTATTCATGGACTATATTCATGTATTGAATCTACATCGGAATATTTTCTGTGCATTTGTACTTGATCCTGATAGCTACCAGTTATTCCACCCTACTTACCCCTTCTTAATTCAATTCCTGAGCCAAGGCTGTGCTTCTGGTTACTTTTTCTAAACCTCTTGTGCCTTGTTGTATACAGACATTGTGCATCTGAGTTACATGTGTTTATGGTTAATAACCGTTAAAGAGTAGCAGAGAACAGAGGAATGAATCCCATGTGACAACAGGAGAGAGGGACTAAGCTGGCTCTAAGTGCATTCCTACAGACTGAAAGGAGCTGGGTCTTATCTAGCAAAAGGTGTTTATTTTCAGCTTCCTACCAGTTTCATGGTGCAAAGAACCTCTGGGGGTGCTAGATGAAACTAGATTCTATGCCATCTCACAGGGTATTCAACAGGAGTGTCAACTCTTGGCGTAAGACTTGACAAGCTGCTTCCTCTGAAATTGTCCTTCTGTGGTTCTGAAACCCTACAGTCAGAACACTGGCATCCAAGTTCTACATTTTCCTAGATGTTCTACAAGCCATTCAGCTTCTGGTATCATTTGGATGGGAGTCCTCATCCACTAGATATCAGTGGCCTGCTGCTTACATTCTTTCCTGCCAGGTTCCACCTTATGCTATAGCATGCTTCATTATTCACACCTCTGTAATTATACTCTGTATCTTCCAGAGGAGGAAACTGAGTCTAGCAGGTTTAAATACCTCTTCCACACAACTAGTAAATGATAGAGTCTGGATTTGACTTCAGAATCTCTACTCATAACAAAGTAATACCATTTTTAAGACTTCTAACTATAGTAATTATTGGATTCTCAGTCCCAGAGGATTGCTGAGCTTAGTATAAGAACACTGTGTGTGTTGAAGGTGATGGTTAACAGGATGGTAAATGTGAATTAAACCTGATTCTGACCGTAGGTCTGTTACTAATTTAAAATTTCTTCAAATGGTCAATGTAATCCTGAGTAATATTAAGATCACCAATAACATTTTCTTATTTTCCCCAAAGTCAACTGAAGTAGTGTCATTGACTAACCTACTGCATCACTCTGTCTGCATCTCCTCTCTTCTTTCCCTTCCTCTCTTCTCAGGTATCCAGTTATTTCTACATATTTTTGTGAATCTAATATTGTGCTCTACACAAAAACATAATGATGAATGAATTTAAATCTTTATCTTCAGGGATTCTCCAACCTGGAAAAAGACTTTAAAAATAATTACTATTCATCGTGGCTATGGTTAAAAAGAAAAGTTTTCCCAACCTGGAGCTCCAGAGAGCGATATTTGGTAGGGACTAAGTGTACAATGGGAAAGAAGTATTTTGTGTTAAAATAAGTTTAGAAAATGCTGGTTAAAGAAAATTAAGTGGATTTCTTTTCTTACTGAGAAATTTTCATACCATTCTAACTGCTAGTGAGCCACATGGATCTCTAATAAAGGAAAGGAACTTTCTAAACCTAGTTGAACTCTGAACCTTCCTTTCATTGACACACTGAAATATTTTTCATTTTTCTAGCCACTTACAATCTACCCACTCATTTGTTTATCCATGCATTCATCATCCATACACCTATCAAACTACCTCTTATTCCCTGATTACCCACTGTACACTTGATATTGAGCCAAGTATATCCTGATATCCAACAAGAAAAAAATTATGTATGGCATTTGTCTTAGGGTTTCTATTGCTGAGAAAAGACAGGCAACCATGACAACGCTTTTAAAGAAAAATATTTAATTGAGGCCAGCTTACAGTTTCAGAGCTTATAGTCCATTATCATCATGGTGAGAAGCATGGCAGCATTCAGGGAGACATGATTCTTGAGAAGGAGCTGAGAGTTTGGATCATTTGAATCACCAGGCAGCAGGAAGAGAATGTCTTGAGCTTCTGAAACTCCAAAGCCTGCCATCACAGTGACACATCTCCTCCAGCAAGGGTACACCTACTCCAATAAGGCCCACATCTCCTCCAGCAAGGGTACACCTAGTCCAATAAGGCCCTCCTCCTAACAGTGTCATTCCCTGTGTGTCTAGCTGTCCCGCGCTACCGTCTCGCCAGCAAGAACGACCCGGCACACAAAGGATCCTTCTGCAGTAAAGCTTTAATGCCTCTTGAGAGGGAGAGCATAAGCTTGCCACGAGTGGAGACCCTGAACAATAGAACACTCGTCCCTTATATAGGTCACAGCGCTTGCCTGGGACGTGGAGCTTCCCATTGGCTCCCCGCACATCAGGCCAGATGCCGCCACGAGAGAGGCTGAGACTCTGAGGTGGAAAATTACCAGGTGCATGCGCACTAGCCTGTTTACAACTTGTCCTCGGCCGAATGTAGGCGCCATCTTGTAATGGCGAATGTGGGTGCGACTCGGGCGGCTTCCCACATCTAGCATTCAAACCCATGTGTCTATGGGGGTCATTTCTATTCAAAGCACCATAGCATTGTCACCGGGAAAAAACACATCAAGAAAACAAGTAAATGTATGACATTATCTGAGTGTAGTAAGACTCCCGGAGGAGATAAACATGTTGTTAGAATGAGAAGGAAAAGCCAGGTGATCCATTTAAGCAATATTTGAGAAAGCCACTCTGATTAAATAAAATACATTCACTGCAAGTACCTGAGGAAGCTGGTAGGCCAGTTTCACAGTGAGTGGAAGAGCTGTTCAGGAAGGGAAAATGGCAATTGCCAAGTCCCTGGATAGCAGAAAGCCTTGGCAAGCTCCAGGAGTTGAGCATCCTCCAGGAGTGTATGGTTGTTTTTTGAAGGCAGAAGGATGGACTCAACACATTAAAAATATAAGCATGTCACCCTCATAATGTTGGGGGATTGGAGGAGACTGGCAGCATTAATTCTAAGCTTGAGGGGAGCTGGCTCTTTAAGTACCCACAGTGATGAACTGTCACAAGGATTTTCTCTAGGTAAAAGGGTCACTTTTAGTTCTAAACAGCTGACTAAAGTATTGTTTATGACATTTCTCTTTCACATGAATGAGGACCAGTAGAAATTAAACACATGCCTGTGTTTTTTGTTTGTTTGTGTGTTTTGGTTTTGTTGGTTGTTTGTTTTTAAAGGAAAAACTGCTTTCAGTGGTACAATTGCCAGTATAAATGATTGAAGGAGATGACCTCAGCTCCTTCCTAAACTTGGGGGACATGTCTGCAGGGAGAAATGGACAAAGAAACTAGTTGCTTACTTTTGACTCTGTGGCCAAGGAGGGAATGTGGCTGACCCTGATCCCTGAAGATTGGCTGCTTTGCTTCTAGAGATTTCCTTTCAATTCTTCCTGCAAGATTAAGCATCCCCAAACAACACGTTTTATGGTCTGTGCCCTGGTTCAAGGAGTTAAAATGGATCTTCTTTACTGTCAAATCAACTGAAAAGCTCAGCTAGGCATCAGGACTATCTAGTATGGCATTATTGCCATCAGTTTCTCCTGACCCACCTTCTGCCTTCCCTTTGCCCTCTTCTCTTAATACACATGAAAGAGAGGGAGCAAGGGAGGGGGAAGAGGAGGAAGAGGTAGAGGGGGAGGGGGAATAGAAGGCCATGGGGAAGGAGAGGGGGAATTTATTTTGTTTCATCATGTTATACCCACAAAAGAATAAAAAAGATGGGTTTTGTATACCCAGTCAAAGTCTTCATTTTCTTTCTTCCACTGGTGAACAACACTCTGTCTTGAAGATCTGCATTCAAAGACACCAATGATACTTGCGAAGCAATATCAGTCCTGGGTACCTCAAGCTATCAGAACTAAACTGTTTATAACATCTTCTAAACTAATTCTAGGAAATGCTTCCTCCTCCAGAACCTAATTCTTCCTTCTTGCCCTTTGAAAGACTCTTGCTCTTCAAAAACAAAGCAGTCCTCCTCATATCCCCTTCCTTACTTGAACTTCCTGGGAATTGGCTAGATATAGTTGCCATTTAAAATGGAAAGCTTCGGCACTGGGAAATGGCTCTGTCAGTAAAGGGCATGCTAAAAACAAAAACAAAAACAAAAAACAAAAACAAAAAATGTAACAACAGCCAAGTACCTAAATAAATATTAAAAAATAAAAAGGAAAGTTGAGGAACATTAAGAATCCAGAGTAATCATGTCCCAACTCTTTCAGAGCCTCCACCACAGCCATTGTAATCCTTACAATCTCACAGATCATCTGTGTACTCTTTCTCCTTTGCACTGTAGATATTCCAAATTCCAAAGTGCAGTGGGATATGGGCCACTCAGGTTCCATTCCTGGTGTTGCTGTGGTTGGTGAAATGGTGCAAAATGTTGGCTTTGTTGCTCAGGCCTCTTAGGAAGATGGACTGGAAGGTGTACTGTGGCTTGATCCAGCATGGTGGGCTCACAATTTTTTCCTGTACTCAAGCATAGGTTCAATGTTTCATGGATGCTTGTTTCTCTGGAATCTCAGGTTGAAATGTTGACTCTCAAAATGATGATGTTAAGATGCAAAGGCCTTTGGGAAGTGATCAGACCATCATGGTTCTGTTTTGTGAGTGGGTGTATGCTCCTGAGAAAAATGGACAGATGGAGCTCCTGTGCTTCTTGTGTAAGTGAGGATGGAGAGAGGCGGTACTATGTGTGAGGAAGTAAGATCCATCCAGACATTGGGTCTGCTGGCAACTTGATCTTAGATTTCACATCCTTCAAAACTGAGAAACACAGATGCTTGCTGTTTTTTTGGATTGCTCAGTGTATAATGCCCTCAGTGGAACAGCCCTTCCAGGAAGGCTCTCTGTTTGATTACAACTAACAAAGAACCAAGAGAAGTGGTTGAGACTTAGAAAGCATGGATCAGGGCAGAAGTGTTCTTGTATTCCTCCAGAAAAATGTCATTAAGAGCTCAGTTACACTGTGCCACATGATCACTGTGAACAGCAAGTAAGACCAGAAAATAGTCTGTGAAAATGGGTTCCCTCCCTCCGTGGGTTAAATTAGGATCCTGCTTTTAGGATGGAGGTAACACCTCTTAGGCACTGGCCTGTTTCCATGGGAAATGCTGTTAGCTTGGAGAATCTGTTTTAACCTATTCGGGACTTGATCCAAGGAATTCCTAAACTCCAGCCACAAATAAAGCCCCTAAATCAGTCATCTCTTACCCTGGCATCAATGAGATGCTATATCCCTATTTGCTGACAGGATGTCAGTCAGATTCACCCTGCCATCAGCCCACTCTGTCACAGGGAAGGACCTTAACTTTCTTGTCATTTAGCCATAGATAAAAATTGTAGCTTTGCAAATATATAATTTCCAGAGGCCATAGACCATCTTTAGTTTTAGAGAGAATGACCTGCTCTTTTGGCTATAGAAATTTTCTTTCTAATACTGACCAATTCACCCCTAAAGCTAGACACCAACAGATTCTAAGTTGTGACCCAAAGTTACTCTATAATCGCAATCACACAATTTCTACCTTGTTCTGATTACTACGGGATTTCTTTCTGGGTCACCTGTTGCTCTGACAAGTTATACACATAAATTCTGCTCACCAATGGAGCCCAGGCTTCCAGCTTCAGTTCAAACGCAGGCTCTAACCAGAAACTTAAAAGATTGCAAGAACCATCAACAGATTTTTATAATGAATAGTTTAAACACACACAGATGCCAATAACCTGACACCTTCCAGCCCAGGTTCTTCTCCCTCATCCCCAGTAAGTAGCACACCGCCATTTGTGTTTCAGCCATGACCACTTTTACTCTCCTGTTCTTCTTCACTTTTCCCTGAAGCAAACAGACATTGCCATTCCCTACTGTCTGCATATGTGGTAGGCTGTAGCTCCAAACTGTGAGGGATGTTTTGAAAAAGATTAACAAATCATAAGTAAGACAGTCTATCACACATAAAACTTAAAACCAATTCATTGTACACAAACATCTCTCAAGTGGACACATTTCTCAAATTGTTTCTTATGCAGTAATTTCTAATTCTTTAAAATGAAATGTATTCATTGACAAGTTCACATACGTACATGACATGTTCGGTTATAGTTAACTCTTATTCTCTTCTATTCCTCCTCTTCTTATCACCCCTTTCTCTCTTTAAGTCCCCCTCCCACTTCCCTGTCTTTGTACTTGTATTTTATTGAGTTTAGCAAAGGCATCCAGCATGGGCATGGGCTATCCACGGGAGCATGGGGCTTTTACTGGTGGCTAGACCCCTCTCCCAGGATCCATCAACTGTTAATAGTTTCCCAGGGAAGCAGGAAGTTTCATGAACTTCTTCCTTATCCATCAGCAAGTGTTGACAGACCTAGTCTTGTGTTTTATTAGTGAGTGTAACTTAGTAGTGTTACATGTGTCTTTTTAACGTTTTAGATTTCCCGTTTGTCGCTAACAATTTTGTACACTTTTGTCGCCTTGTAGAAACTGTTATTTGGTAGCTACTAAATTAACTGTAGGGCTGTACTATAGTTCTGGTCAAAAACTGTTTTTATAGTAGCAAGCTCTGGTCATGAAAGATGCAAGCCCAGAAGTGGGTAATGATGACTCAGAGTATAGCCATTAATAGTATCAACAAGTAGAACTTCTGCCTGTTAACAATCTGTCCTGTTACCACTGCTTCATGACACAAGGCTTAACAGCAAAAACACTGAGTTCAAACAGCTAAAGCATACATATGAAAACTCTAAAATGGTGTGCACAGTATATAAAGGATGCCCTGCCCACTATTGATCACATGGGATAGAAAGCACAGTTTATAGCCATGGTTGCCAAAGTATGCCAGCAATCTAGCCAGCTTTGTCACTTGAAGTAGTTTAGAGAGGAGGGAGAAATCCAGGCAGCATCTTGTATGTGGCAGAAGATTCCAGGTAGTTCTGTCCTGGAGAGGACTGCTCCTCATCCTCAACTGGCTTGCCTTTGGGTAATGACCGTACTGAAGAATCTGTAAAGCAGCTGGTTTATATCTGAGTGTTGAGCTTTTAGCAGCATTTGGCATGATTAATGTTGAGTAAAGTAACAAAAACAGCATCTTCAGCAACTCTGTTGCCTTTAGAGAGGGATGCTCAAACCCCTTGGCAGATATTCAAGTTCCTGTCCGTCATATTCTAGCCTGTTTTGACAACCACATCTTCCTCTATTCTAGTGAAATCTTCTCCAGTCTGACGGAGCTCCTTGCTGCTTCCTAACAGCCCACATGTTTCCTGTTTCTTTGCATCTGTTCATATTGTTCTCTACTCTTGGAATGCTCTTCCTAGCTCTCTTTGTGCACAAGCCATCCAACTTCAGCATGATAATACTTAGAATAAACTGGAACTTCAAAGATGCTACAGAAACTTACAAAATCCAAGGTCTGCTTGGCTACAAAACAAATGAAATACTTCTTCAATTGACTGGAATTTTGTGTGTGAGTACATGGATATGTATGCCTATGTGTGTTTGTGTGCCCAAGTACAAAATTCATGTCCGTGCATGTGCATGTGGAGGCTAGACTTCAATCTCAGGAGTTGTTCCTCAGACACTGCCCACTTTGTTTTCTAAGACAGGGTCTCTCACTGGGACTGGGTACTAACCCATTAGGTGAGATTGGTTGGCCAGAAAAACTTAGAGATCCTCTTGTCTCTGTCTTCATAGTGCTGAGATTATAAGCACGCACCAGTTGCCCGGTGTTTTTCTTGGATGCTGAGAACTGTACTGAGGTCCCCACACTTGAATGATAAGCATTTGACCTTAGTTGTCACCTCAGAAGCATGACTAGAATCTTGGTGCTAGAATGTTTCTGAATGTATTCTAGCTAGAGGAAGAGGAGAGAAGGAGGAGGGGGGGAGGGGAAGTGAGAGGGGAACAGGGGCAGGGGGAGGGGGAGAGAGAAGGGAGAAACCTAACTCTGAACCAGTATATTTTCTATGGCTTATGTCACCCACAAGGAAAACTTGATGAAAGCAGGTTGAGCAAAATCAGACATGTATTTTGTTACCAGAGCTTGCAGATTCAACAGTGGAAGACATTTATTTTGATTTGAATTTCTCTGGTTTTTTAGGTACCATTTTCTCTCTCAAACTAGGTCATTTGAATTATCTGCTGATAGTTCAAATCTGTAGATAATTTGCTTTTACTCACATTCCTAAGAACTAATTACCTGTACATATAAAATGATGAAATCTCATTATATTTTCTTTTAAAACTCTGACATGCATTTAATTACATTAGTCAATTATTACCGTACATGCCGAGGATTTGCTATTGACCAGCTCGTGCTGGAATATTTACAGCACAGATGTGTTACTTTAATTAAACAAATGTGATTACACACATATCAATTTTTATTTAGCTTCAAAGCCCAGAATCTAAAAGTGATGTAGTTGGCAGAGCTGCATGGTGTGGTGCTGCTTCCCAGGAACTCAGAAAGAGGCCCTTCACTTTGGGAACACTGAGTACTTACAGTTCAGTGCAGGAAACTTCAGCCACAAGTGGGCTTTCTGGGTGTGTAAGTGTCATTGAGTGGACTTAAACAAGGAACAAATAAACTAGCTGTGAATCTTCTTTGCACATCTTTAGCTTTGCTCTCTCCTATGTTGAAATGAGGTGCCAGGCTTGAAGGACCTTTAAGAAAACTAATCTAAATTGAGAATGGGAGTTGATTTGGAATGGATACTTGGTTAAATAGGCCAATGGGTATTTGTGTTTAGGCTCAGGAGTGAATTAGGACACTAGAATATTGGACTTGATCTCTTGGTCTATTGTTTCTCCCTAACTCTACTGCTAAGCTGTGAGTTTAGAATTCAGTATGGGTATCTCTTGGTGCCTAGAAACAGTCAAGTGTGTTTGAGAACAATCCAAAGACTTACTTAAAAAGTATGGATGCATTTTATAAACTGGAGAGAGACAAAATTCAGTGCAATTCCAATGATGACACCTATTAGGTACTTAGTAAATAACCTAGAAATGCTGTAAACCAGTACTTTGGTCAACAAAGACTTACTAAGTACTGGCTGCAGGGAAAGGAAAAGGAAGGTGTTTTCTATCTGGAGGGTAGGTAGTCTGTTTGTTTCCTAGCAGTTGTTTTCTCTCTGGGCTGCAGAGGTATGGCACCTGAAGAGCTAATCCAATTGGTCAAATCAATCAAGGGTCTGCTTAGACAGTTAGACTCCCTTCAGGTCTCTTGAATATAGGCAGCCTCTCTGAGGATGATATCAAGGAACAGATGGAATGTGATATATCCAGGTTTTTAAATTTCTTCTGAGCTTGGAGAGTTCCCTGAAATGCTAAAGTGACTTTTGTGAAAGGAGACACTGGGGTGGTACTTTGTGTTTGTTTTATTTATTCTTTAGTTAGTTTAGTTTAGTTAGTGATTTTAATCTTTATTAACATTTTGACTATACTTAGAATCACTTTTAGGGTGATTCTAAAGAAGTTTAATTGAGGAGAGAGTCATTCTGTTTGTGGGGAGGATGGTACCATCCTGTGGACTTGGATCAGAGACTGAATAAAAAAGAGAAAGTGAGCTAAACACCAGCAGTCATCTTTCTCTGCTTCCAGACTGTGGTTGTAGTGTGACCAGCTGCTGTTTCCTGATGCCACATCTTCTCCTCATGATAGTACCATATACCTTATTGAACTATGAGCTAATATGAACCTTCACTTTCTTCCTTGGATTGTTTCAGTCAATTATTTTGTCACAGCATCAAGTAGCTAGCACAGTGCTTACTCCTGAGAGGACATGAGCTGAATGCACCGGTCACGGGCAGCACCAAAACAGTTTACTTTTGTTGCTTTCAGGTATTTTTTGAAACAAGGTCTCACTGGTAGTTAGAGCTGCCCTCAAATTCAAAATGTTCATGCCTCAGCCTCCAGGAAACTGAGATTACTGGCCTGTGTAGGTATGTTTTGGAGTGATTATGCACCATTCCATTTTGTTTTAATCTCTCTTCATGAAAGGTCCTTGTCTAACAGTGACAACAAAATCCATGTCATTATGTCCTTACAGGGATTGTGAACTACATATAGGCGACATCTGGAATGCAGTAGGTCCTTAGGAAATTGCTGATGATTGCACTGTTAGTAAGAGAGTTGAGATGTCTTAGGTATGGTCTATTTACCCTGCCTGTTCTTTTTGTTTATGTCATGCTAGACAGCACTGGGCTAGTCCCACCCCAGGAAGAAAACCTATGAGGGGAATTGGCTGAGCTTTTAAAGAAAGTTCCTCTGTTTCAGTTCCCTTGAAGTGAACTGCACAAGGATGTTGAACTGTTAGTAAGAGGTTTAGGAGCCATGTACATCTCTTACTTCAAGATCAATGTTTCTAACATTGCATTTTGTAAGGAAGGAAGGAAAGACATGTGTCACCCCCAGAGAACATATTTGAGAAGAGGAATGTTGGGGGAGGGGACAACAATTAACCCAAACCAGGAGTGGCGCTCATCTCAGTTTGCTCCAGCTATACACTGTTGGCATGCTCTTGCAATATGGTTGCCTTTCTGAAAGCTCTTGGAGTATTTTACCAAAGGAGTCACCATGCTTTTTATGGAGTAGACTTGGGGTTTTCAATCTTCATGGATGGAAATATTGATCTTCTTATTCACGGAGGGCTGACACATTGATTTCCTCACCCACTGGTGGCTGAAGCATTGATTATTCTTTTATCTAGTGAGGATTGAAACATTGACACCCCCTTACCCATCGGTGGCTGAAGCTTTCATTAAGTTCCTCTCCCTTTAATAAGAGCACCACATAAATATGATAATTTTTATGTGTGCCACAAAGCAGGCAAGCTGGGGCATTGGTCTAATTAAAAGCTATTTCATGGGGTAGTTTCAGCTTTAGCATTGCCTTAGTATATCAAGTATTCTTAATCTGACATATTATTTGAGCTTAATTTTCTCCATTAGCAAAATTGGAATCATTCTTACCTTGCAGTTTTGCTATAAGGAGTCTTTGAGACCATGCAGGAGAGTGTCTGAAATTTCACAGATCCTCCATGCTATGAGTTGAATGTATCATGTTCATTTAGGGAACTGATGGAATTTTATTCTTTAAGGAAAACAAGCAGTTTCTGGATTTCTGCTGCACTCACAGTGGCTAGATAGAGTCAGAAGTTAACAGTTAAGTTTGAGCTTTGGTGGTCTCCTTCCTAATTCTGTCTGTTTTACCACAGAAAGCTTATCTGAGCTGGTACCTACTACATATGGAGTCAAAACTGATATAAAGTGTTCTGTTCTCCATTTCCTTCCTGGAAGTCAGGGCTTAGTTCATGCTTAGTTCTGCACTCCAGCCCCACCCTGCTCCCAGATGCTGATCTCATCCTTTAATTTTGCCTGGACTGATTGTGCTTAAAGTCATTTGTAGGAAGAAACACACAAGCACACACAACTAGGCTTGGAGTTACTTACCTAAAAAACAAGTTCTTTTTTCTTCTGCTCCAGTTCTTCAGCCTTAACCAAGCAGGGGTGTGAAGAAGAATCAGGGTTTATATGGTGTGTGCTGAGGATCCTGAACAAGTTACAGACAAGTGGTATCCCTCCATTGTGTTCCATCAAGGCAGCCTCAGGTCACCTGAGTGAGGTCCAGTCCACAGGGAACTGTGGGTTTCTCTCTCTCTCTGTGGGATGGGTCACTGCAAGTTGAACCCAGCATTGTGGGGGTGAGGGCTAGGCTGCTGGCCCACTGTACTTCATTATGTATTCCTTCATTGTTTCCTATGCAAATTAAGTTAATGAGAATTAGGAACATAATGGAGCCCATTCACCGTTCTAGTCGCTGGAAAATGGGTTTGACTACCAATTTTCCATTACAGCTGTTTTGTAATTACCGTGGAATACTCTGAATTCTAATGGAGATGCTGAGCTGCCTGACAGCCTCTTGACTACTTTTTTTTGGAAGGTGAGAAACAGAGAGAGAAAGAGAGAGAGAGAGAGAGAGAGAGAGAGAGAGAGAGAGAGAGAGACTCAAACCCTATAACTTGAGAGCTTTTCCATTATACCATTATAGTGTTCAGGTTTGGCTTTGGTGATGGTGACCTGAACTTTAACAGATGGGCCAATGGTTAGATTAGTTACAAGGCTGGGCCCCAGTTGTCCTTTGACTTGTAGGAAAGCAAAGGAGAGTCTAGGGGACCCAGTTAGGAACAGTCCTATGAGCAGCCCAGAACCAAAGCCTGCTGCATTCTTTATCTTATCTCACCCAAGACTCCATAAATCATCTCCTCCATACAGCCCTGAATTTGGAACTGAAAATTATAGTGCTTCCCCTAACCCCTCCATTGGGGTCTCCATGCTCAGTCTGATGGTTAACTGTGAACATCTGCCTCTTTATTGGTAAGGTTCTGGCAGAGTCTCTCAGGAGACAGCTATATCAGGTCCCTGTCAGTAAGCACTTCTTGGCATCAGCAATAGTGTCTGGGTTTGGTGGCTGCATATGGGATGGATCCCTAGGTGGGACAGTCTCTGGATGGCTTTTCCTTTAGTCTCTGCTCCACTCTTTATCCCTGTATTTCTTTAGACAGGAGCAATTCTAGGTTAATATTTTTGAGATGGGTGGGTGGTCCCATCCATTCTCTATAGGTCCTCTCTCCCCTTTGTTGGGTATTTTAACTAATGTCATCCTCATTGGGTTCTGGGAGCCTCTTGCTTTCCAGGCATCTGGGACTTTCTGGTGGCTACCCCAGTTCTCCATCCCCCATTGCCACTCACCTTTGTTTAATTTCCTGATGCTCTGTACATCTCCCCTCCACCATCTCTTCCCACACTTGTTCTTGCCCCTCTTCCCCCCTTTTCCTCCTAAGTCCCTCCCACCCTCTACCTCCCTTGATTATTTTGCTGAAGAGGTTTGCAACCACATAGGAAGAACAATATCAACCAACCAGACGCCCCAGAACTCCCTGGGACTAAACCACAAACCAAAGAACACACATGAAGGGACCCATGGCTCCAGTTGCATATGTAGCAGAGGATGGACTTATCTGGCATCAGTGGGAGGGGATGCCCTTGACCCTGTGAAGGCTTGATGCCCCTGCATAGGGGAATGGTAGGGCAATGAGGCAGGAGTAGGGGAACATGGGGGAGCACCATCATAGAAGTAGGGGGGTTGCAGAGAGGAAACAGGGAAGGGCGATAGCATTTGAAATGTAAATAAATGAAATAACTAATAAAAAAGTTTTTAAAAAGAAGTGTATAGTGATCATCATAGTCTGTTCAGTTGCTTAAAATGCACTGCCAAAATTTTGCAAAACCCCCATCTGAGTCACCAGATAATACCAGGAAGTCAGAGTCTCTTCTTAGGGGTTTTTAATCTCATTAATGAAAGTATTTAAATATAAACTCAAATGAAACCAGGAAGACAATTTTATTAGAGTTTGAAAGCATACCCTGTGGTAGGCAAGCTGTAAATCTCAGGAGATGACCAAAGGAGAAGGGATGAGAGAAGGGAAAAACCCAAACTGTTTGAATTAAGCCAGCATGGACCTCAGCCACAGTGCAGGGAAGCAAACACAGGACAGGGAGGGAAGTGTCAGTGAAGTAAAGAAGCCCAAAGTACGAGAGACTACAGTGCTTAAAACAGAAGTAAAAGGAAGAAAACGATGCATTGTGTTTTCCAGAGTACTTCAGAGACGTGGGCAGACATGGCTATGATGCTATACTAGAGAGAAGGGGTTCTACGAAGGAATATTTGCCTCTTTAGCATGGCTTGCCATGCCTCAACTTGCCTTCCTAGGGAGGCTCTACTCTCCTGAACGGTGCGCCCTGAGCCAGGTCATTAGCCAGGCCAGGTGGAATGTTAAGTCTCCATCTGGACCAGAGAGTTCACCCTCTTGAACCAGAAGGAAACAGCGGGCCTTTACTGCTGCTGCTTCAAACATGCTATGAACTGGGTGCCTTAAAACAGAGGACAGTTATGCTTCCTCTAAGTTGAAGATCAAGAGGTCAATGGAGTTAGTGTCCAGTGAATGTGGGCTTTCTGGATGAGGGTGGCCTCTGGGGCTTCTTTCACATGGCGGTACTTACACCCACAAGCCACTAACCACCACTGAAGGCTCATCACCAATTACCACCACATGTGATTGTCATCATATGACTGGAGGAAACACACATACTACCTATAACATTCCAGCACGACCTCCTCAAATTCATACACACCTCACATGCTGTTCAGTTCAAAAGCCAAAAAGTCCAAAATACCATCTAAATATAATCCCAAATCAGATATGGTTGAGACTGGAAGTCTGAGTCATCCTGAGTGAGATTTTCTCTCCAGTTATGAACCTGTGAAATCAAGCATGTTGTTGGCTTTCAAACCATGGCAGTTCAACAGACGCAGGACAGAACATTCATTTCTAAATGAGGGAAATAGGAAAATAAGAAAAAGTAACAGATTCTCAACAAATCCCAAACCCAACAGGGCAAATGGCAGGAGACCTTATGGCTCAATAACCTAATGAGGTAAGAAGCATTAACTTCAAATCCAAAGGGAGCGCATTAAAACACAAGGAGGTGAAAAAAAATTCTTGTTCAAGGTGGCACAGCCATGGAATGGGAGAGTCAGGACTCAAAACTGGTGGTCTAGTTTGACAGGTCATGTCTGGCACTCTTGAAAAATGTCTCTGGGAATGGAGGTTGGGGGGAGGTAGACAAACAGACAGGGAGAAGAAGGGGGGAGAGAGAAAGCCCATACCTCAGAAGGAAAAACGGCTTATAATGCTGGGTGATAGGTATCAATGTACAATGGTACAAAATCTCTCAGGAAAGGTGAATGAGACACTGTGGCCCAAACCACTGGCATTGGAGAGTGCACAGAGACAATGCCTTAAGAATAGGGTGAAATAGGGCAGAAATGAGTGGTTGTCACCCTCTCTCTAGAATTCTCCTCAGCTTCCACAGTTTGACTTTGGAAGTTTGCCTGTGTGGTGGTTTGAATGAAGATGGATCCCACTGGCTCATACATTTGAATGTTTGGTTTCTTAGTTTGTGGTCTGTTTTGGAAGGATTAAGTAGTGTGGCATGCTGGAAGAGGAAATGGTCTTTAAAAGCTCACACTAGGTCCAGTCCACTCCTCACCCCCCCACTCTTACGCCTTCCCCAACCTACTGATTGGGGATAAGGAATAAGTCTCTGTGGGAACAAATGTCGAGGGGTAGAGAGAAGTCCCTCGTGTCCACCCCGGACGCTGTGGCTCTTGGAGGGACAGGATGTTCTGGAAGTTCGGCAGCGCATCCTGCCACAGTTCACCAGGCAGGTGGGAGCTATGTGAAGCCGCAAGGACACTGCCCGTAGGTGGACCGGCTAGATGCTTTGGCTTGGGCAGAAGTCTGCTGTGACTGGAAAGCTGAGACTGCTTCAATGGGAGGGTAGACATGAGGCTCATTAAGCGAAGGCCAGTTCCATTGTTTCCCACAGCAGATGAAGATGAATAGAGACAGTCCATAGTTCTAAGGCGTTTATTGATGCGTGGAGAATGGTTGATGAGATTGTACCCCGACCTCTGGGAAGGGTGAGGTTAAAATAGTAACTGAGAATGGGTGTGGCTAAGTCTCTAGGTGTCTCATTAACATGGGGATGGTTTGGGGCTGCATGGGCACGCCTCTACCTGAGGAGGGGCTGGGGAGCATGACCCTTTTTTACATGACCAAATGTCACAGACCTATGGAGAGATGTAGTCACGTATTAGAAGCTGTATTCTAGGAGCTTGGGCAAACAGCTGCCATCCCTTATAGGCTGGAGACAGCCTATTGGGCCTGCAGCATTCAAACCTTAACTCAACCAGAAAACAGACTGCCAATCATGGCCCAGTGCCCAGCAAGTCTCAGCTCTTATTTCTGCACTGTGCTTGCCTGCTTGTTGCTGTGGCCCTCTCCATGATGATCATGGACTAAATTGAGATTGTATGCAAGTCCTCAATTAAATGCTTTCATTTATAAGTTGCTTTGATCATGTTGTCTCTTCACAGAAATAGAAAAGGACCTAAGGCAGTCTGGATTCCAAGATGGAGGTGAAACTTCTACAGGGCAGCCTCATCACCAGACTAAGAGGGTCAGAGTCTGAGGAAGAAGGTAGTAAAACTTCAAATCGCTGCAATTAATAAAAAGGAAGGGTGTATTTCCAGTTGATTCTCTAGAAAGTATGCTCTAAAATAAATTCATTAGGAGGTATCTGAAAAGGCTTGAGCAGTGACTGGCTTCATCTGTACACACATTTCCTGACTGGGGTTTTCAAAACTATCAAGTTCCGGTTCTATTTATTTATTTAATGTGTGTGTGTGTGTGTGTGTGTGTGTGTGCGTGCACATGCACAGGTATGTGCACACAGGTAAGTGTATGTGCATGGACAATGTAGAGACCAAGGGGCAACCGGGGGTGGTGTTCCTTAGAGTTATGCATCTTGTTATTTGAGACAACGTCTCCCACTGGGACCAGGGGTTATTGATTGATTGTGCCACCTGGCCAACAAGCATCAGGAATCTGCCTGCTTCTGCCTCTCCAGAATTGGGATTATAAGAACACTTCACTATGCCCAGAATACATTACTTGGATTTGGGACTCCATCTCAGGTCTTCCTGCTTGCACAGCTTGCATGTTACCTACTTCTCTACTCATCTTTTTGGTTAATAGTTCTTCCCTGAATTTCTGTCTCTCTTCTTACAACATAAGGAGAAGAAAGAGGCCTGGTGATGCTGTCAACATTTAATTAATCACAATAGCTGGGTAGCAAGGTTAATATCATTGAGGCTGTATATGCCCTTACACATATGGAAAATGGCAGAGCTTTCTGCCCCTGTACCCAAGACCTGCTAAGCTCCACTGTCTAGAGTATGACCCTCAGTCCCATCAGAGTGGCTGTGTTATTAAGGTCTATTATCTCTTCAGGGAAACTTTTTTCTTCCTCTTCTATGCTTCTTAGAATGCTTCCAGCCTCTATCCAGTGCCTACTCCCATATTTTCAGGTGTTTATTTCAGCAATACACATATGTGGTACTGAATCCTATGCTCTTGGGGCTCAGGAGAGAAGCAAAGTTTGTAAGAGACATGCACATATTTGTATGTTATAAGATTTATTGCCATGTCACAAAACCATGGGAACTGATGAAGTGGTGTTTATGATACTATAGTTTCCTCATGGGCTGTTGATGATCTAAAGGAAGTAGTTGGAAAGGAAAATCATTATTACAGGAGAACCCATAAACACAGGTTGAAATCTCACAACATGGACTAACCCCTTGAGCTGACCCTTTGTGCTGATAATCCCAGTGATGGGATTATCATGTAGAAGCCAGAGCTCTCCATCTTGTACCTAAATGCATGACCTATAAGGTACAAAGTGGTACTGAAGAAAAGGAAGAAAACGTGGCCACTCGGCACCTGCCTTAGGCTGTTGCAATGGACCAGCCAGCCAACAGCACACTTGAACTGTGCAGTATATTCCTTGTTCTTATCTGCCTCTTTATGACTTGAATTCATTCATTAAGTCTGTGTGGCTCTCCTTAGTGGAAAATTAAGGAAGGGAATTCTGGGTGATTTAGTTAAGTCCACCCAATGGACATATTCTGTGTCACACTTAGACTCTGCCTGTACAACTGTGGTTTATCATTATTGTTCATGTAACTCACTTTTTCCTAGAGGGCCTTCCTCTTGTCTTCTGTTCTGCCCTGCTTTCCTCTCACCTAGCCAGTGATTATCCCAGTATCTGATCCTTAGTCTCAGTATAGCAGCAGTCGCAGCCATGACCTGCATTCATTTATTTAAACATCTATCTCCTCTACTAGCCTTTGAGCCCCTTAATATAATAAAGCACACATTTCCTCATATAACCCTCTAAGTTAATGCCTTAGTACATACAAAGAACTTTAAATTTGAATGAATGAAAACAGCCAACATGTTTGTTTTCTTAGTGTGTTTGCATAAAATAATGTTCTAACTCACAAGACGTTTGTGAAGAGCTATACTAAGGTCTCACTCTTGGTGTTACATTATTCTGGAACCTTGGTCCTAGCTAGCCATGTATGTATTAAAGGGTCATCGAGGCCCTATGCTATTGGATCTAAACCATACCAATATATTTTTCCTGAAATCACCCAGATCGAAGAGTCATCAAGATCTTGTTCTGATGGGTGACAACTTCCAAAGCCAACATCAATGGTCTCAGTGATAGTAGTATTTAGTTGGGCAAGTTCTTTCCCTGAATAAAATATCTATTACAAAGAAAGGAGGGGAGAGTGAACGTTGAGTATTATAACCTCCAGAACCCTGAGCTCTTGTTTTTATCAGAAGCCAAAAGATGACTTCATCTCTAGCTTCCTAGATCTTTACAAAAACAAGTAAAATCCATGTCCTTAACAGGTGCTGCTCAAGTCAAAGATGTACTAAAAACAGGTCTACAGGGATCTGGAAAGAAGGTCAGTGGTTAAGAATGTTTTCTGTTTTTCTAGAGGCTCCTGATTCAATTACTAGTACTTGTATGGTGATTCACAACTGTCTGTAATCCCAGTCCCTAGGCATGTGAAAGCCTCTCCTGGCCTCCTCAGGTACTGCACACAGGTTGTGCACAGACAATACATGGAGACACAACACCTATACACATAAAATAAAGATAAAGGAATAACTGTCCTAGAGGAGAGGTTGGGTCATCTTTCTTGTTTGTTTTCTACATTTTTATTAGTTCTTTGAGAATTTCATATGAGTATATTGATCATATTCACTTCTCGCCCTAGTTTCTGCCAGACCTACACTGACCCTCTCACTTCCCTTCATGGTTGGGCTGTTCTGCAGCTACTATAGGATGCCTAGCTATATGGCATGTCCTGATATCTGAAAGCTGACCTATAGAAATTTCTGAACATCTAAAGATAAGATATTGGCCAGTTTGAGTATATCTGTTTATATCTGCTGGAGCCACCGATCGAGAAAATTTCTGCTCTGTGAAAAGGGAGATAGACATTGGTTTGAAAAAAGGAAAGAGGACACAGCTACCTCTCACCAGGACTCAATTCACACCCAGGGAACATTTGATCCTCAGGCTCTGAGAGAAGTTTAATTGAAATGCAAAAACCAAAGGTCAAAGCCATGTAAAATTTAAAGGCCATTTTTACTATTTGACAAGGAACAAACTGTAACTTTATATTGCTTTTAGATGCAATTTTGTTCAGTGAAATTAGATTATACTCAACTAAAGCACCTTCTTTAGAGCTTTTAGATTAAATATTAGAACTTATTAGAAGGACCTTGATTTCGTCAGTAAATACCAAGGAAAATATTTGGTGGGAAATGCAGCTGCCTAATTTGCATTAATACAAACGAGAACTATTAAGCTTAGTTGATTAGCATATTCATATGTACTGTAGTCCCCATGTATTTAAAATAGATTCTGCTAGATTCTGATTACAGACTAGAGTATGTGTAATGCTGTGAGTCCAGGCTTGGTGACAGAGTACAGGAGTGCATTGCTGGCTGACAGGGAGGGTAATGATGCCAGAAATGCCAGAAAACAGTCTCTCTCTCTCTCTTTCTCTCTCTCTCTCTCTCTCACTCTCGTGTGTGTGTGTGTGTGTGTGTGTGTGTGTGTGTGTAAGCATTTGCAGGTGAGTATAGATGTCAGAAGACAGCATAGACTATCAGTCTTATTTGAAACAGCATCTCCCTTCTGTTGCTTACCTTTGTATATGCCAGACTAGACATGAGATTTGGGGGATTTGCCTTTCTCCACCCCTCCACCATTCCACTAAAGGAACACTGAAATTATAGACAGGCATCCCTACATCCTTTGTGTGGGTTCTGTGGATTTGAACTCAGGTCTTTATGCTTGCACAGAAAGGACTTTACTCACTGAAGTATCTTCACAGACTTAGGAGGTAAGTTTTAAATAGATGCTAGACTAAGAATTGCTTTGACAACCTGGTACCATGCAGAGCCATCCTGGAGTGGAAATTTCTGCTTTCTTTGGAGACTCAGTTGTGTCATGTAAGGATTTCCTGGAAATTGTCTTATGAGAGGATGTTTTTGCTGAAGCAGACATGTGGTGTTTTTCTGGAAGCTTCCTGGGAAAATGGCATGTGATATTTTACTAGAGTGGAAACTTGAGAGAACAGTGATGTTTGGAAAGGAGATGAGTATAATCCAACAGACAGTGGATGATGATGTGTGGCATGCCCTGCCACTCTTCTCTGGTCTTCGTTGGGCTTTGCTGACACTGGTCTTGCTGACACTGGTCTTTGCTATAGTATTGGTTTGCCTTGACTTTTTCACTGATTATTGTTTGTCATGACTTCATAGAGAAAAATACAACAAAGAATTTCTTGTGATATTCCAGCAGCTTCTTGCTGTTTCTGTAGACTCTGGTTGATTGGCAGAGCCTTGAGGTTTCTTCTGGATTGAACTGCCATTGCTGATTCATGAAAAATGTTTGCTAGTGGAATGAGTTACCATACTACTGATTCTTATGAACTGAACTGCTGATATCCTGACAACAAAGATTAGAATCATCCAAAGAAACTATTTCTAAACAGGGCCACACCCCCTTTGCCTTATTAACCTTTCCTTTCCACTACCTCTAGTGGGTGGTGGGCTAGAAGAGAGATTAAAGAGTTTAATAAAACCTTTATTAAAGTAGATTTTGAAAAATCTAAACCCATACCAGCCTGTCATAATGGCTCTGAGATGAACACAAAGTCACAAAGGATGAGTCCAGGTTGCCTGGGTAGAAAGGACATGAGAATTATTCTGTGTGTGTGTGTGTGTGTGTGTGTGTGTGTGTGTGTGTGTGTTTCATTTACTTGCTTCTTCATGTCCTGGCATGCTCCACATACACTTGTCATCTGCCCATCATAGTCCAGGCATTCAAACTTACAGTTGCTAAGAATAAAGGCTACTTACTCAAGAACAGGAGACAAAGCAAAGGGCCCCACATTCTATGGCTTAGTCTTCTGACTCCTGCAAGTATTTTCTAAAGAAAGTGTCTCTCCTGGTGAATTGGTAGACACTGAAATAAGGGTAAAGCCAAATGGTTATTTCTGTTCTCATGGAATCTACAGATGACCCCATAGGTAACCCCAGAAAGGGTTCTTGTGTCTCCTTTTGAGTTTCCATTCCATCTGAGTTTACCTTGAGATGCTACACCTTGAGATGACAAGCTACACCTTGAGATGACAAAGCTGGTCACTGGGTGGAAGTGGTGGGTGTCAATTTGTGTGTTGTTGTATATAGCTTGCAATGAAGGCAGTTGACCACCAGACTGGGGACACAGCTAGAAGGTTATAACATAGCGTGATACAAACAAAAAGAAGTAAGATGCAGGGCCAAGAGGAACAAAGACCAAACGGGAGAAGTGTGGATGTGTAGAGAGGACACTGTGGGAACTTTTCAAGGAAGGATGGGATGTTAGCAAGTATGTGCATCCTATAAGGCCCGTGGCAGGCTGGGATGCATGGGGGTCAATCAAGTGGGATGCAATTGTCACAAGGAATGGTGGGCGGGAGGTGGTGCATGGGAGAATGGTGGGACAGGGGTTTAGTGATGTGCTTGTGAGGTTTTGGGGCTAGTGGAGATGTGGTGTGATCTAAATCTCAATGGGGGGGAGGTGGAGCAAGCTTCTTTTAGAAGTAGAAGTAGGGCTATGGTTTAGGTGGTGACTGATGATCCGGGCAAGAAAAGAAGAGGGAGCATGGCAAGCCAAGCAGTTTGAATTTAGATATGTATTGGCTTTGGGGCCAAGAGGAGTTATTGCAAGACTGAGTGGAGGGAATGAGGGAGAAGCAGAGCTGAGCGTCAGAAGCTATGAAAGAGCATGACCTCCACTGAGGTGCTGGGAGGTTGTGAGGAAAACTAGAAGAATTAGCTTCAGTTCACATGGCATTTGATGTACTCAGCAATCCCTGAGTGTCGGTAGCAGCCCCAGTTAGAATAAAAGTCCTCAGGGTATATTCACAGCACTGGAGACCAGGACTGGAGGAAGTAGATCACTGAGAGAGCCAGTGTAGTCAGGGCAAGGACAAGGGGAAGTCTCAGTCCCCACACAGTGTGCAAATGAGAAGGAACAGCACTGGGAGACAGGGTTAAGAAAGAACAAACAAAAGGGCTGGCAATGTAGCTTAATTGCTAGAGTGCTTACGTAGCATGAATACTGGGTCTGATTCCCAGTACCAAATATACTGGGGATAGTGGTAAACATCTATAATCCCAGCACTGAGGAAGTGAAGGTGAGCGGATCCTATATTCAAAGTCATCTTTTGTTATGCAGGGTGTTCAAGGCTAGCCTGGGATATAGGAGACCCTCTCTCTGAAAATAAAGCAAACAATAATACACAGAGTAAAAAATCATGTCAGAAAAATATTTGTATGGTTTTTGAGGCTTTGTCTACTGGGACAGTGATTTTTGGAAGACACAGTAGGATAAAAAAAGAGGCCAAGAAATGTCAGCCTGGGACCCGAGAGACCTGATCCTGCTGGATCAGGAGCCTTTGTGTTCTCCATAGGTGGGAAGGAGGGAGGATAGATTATGAGAAGATGCCCCCATAGCTGGGCACAGAGAAGCCACCAGGAAGTCTAGGTGACTCTCCCTGCTATAGGAGTCACATACTTTGAGTATATTATCCTCAACTCTACCTGCTATGCCCCATATCCCTCAAGTATAAGAGGCAAGGAGAGATGGCACCAGGGTCTCTGGGTAGATAACTGAGGAGTAGCTAGGACTGTTATCAGAGTCCAGATCTAGTTTCTACCTCCTTCTGGCTCAGCCTCTCTGAGCCTTTGTCCTTTGGCCCTCAATGAAGGTCTTTACTCCATCTGGCTTGTGTAAGAGTTAGAGTGAGTTATGCTGGAGACAACTATGGAGACTTAGTCACTTGAGAAATCCACAGCGATCATTTCTGTCTTTGTAGTTTTGTCATTTCTTTCTACTTAAACTGGAATGACCAGGGGACTTGTTTATTACAGAAAAAGGAGCAGAGGAAGCAGTCACTGGTTAGGGGGCACTTAGAGAATTTCAGAGCAAAACAAGAACTTGTCTGCAACCATAGGAAGCCTCCAGCTTCCTGTATAAGGAGGCAGTGGCTCTGGAGGAATCTGAGATGATGGCATTTTTGTGATTCATCAGGGAATTTTACAGTCAGTCTGTAAAGACAGCCTGCTCCAAGTAGACCCCTCCCAGGAAATGGTGGATAAAACAGAGAAACATTCAGTGTAGATAACTAGCTTATCTCCCCATGCCCAGTGAGGTAATTTAGGAGGCACAACTTCCTTGTTCCCCTCCTTATGTTTATGGATGCTGGCAGAGGACATGCGTGCATGTGGCAGTCTGTGTGCTCTCTGTTGATGGGTAGTCACAGTGAGCAAGTACACTAGACTGTACTCCTCTACTTGATACATTCTAAGTCCAGATTCAGCTTCATGTTCCTGCTAGAACATACTAAGATGTCTGCTTTCTGGGTCCGACCGTATCAGAGGATGGTGCCCCCACTATAAATGATTCCTCCCACTATGCTACCTCCCTGTCATACTTTCAAATAGACCCCTGCGGTGCCACTGTGGAATCAGATGCCCAAAGTGGGGCTTCCCTTGAGAAAGTGCAAATAGGATGTCTCTGCCCAAAGGTATGGCACAGTGATGTGTATTGGGAGGTGAATCAGGAGTGGTGTGTCCCAAGCTTGAAAGGGAAGGTTAGGTGGGTCAGGCTGAGGCTCTGGGGGTGACTGGAGGAGGGAGGGACTCACCATTTTGTTTCCACCTACATTTGTGGCCTTCACCAACTGTGTGCTTGGCAGCATCTCTGTCCAGACCCTAGGATTAGATAGTAGTCATATTCAGGCTGGGCATTTGTCACTCAATGTCCTGATCCTTCGTTAGGCAGGTACATGCTGCCCAAGAGCTGACAGAGTTCTGGGCAGGCCTTTTAAGTTCTGTCATTGCTGAGGCATTCATGACCACATCACAAGAATAATGGCCATGTGGGTCAGACTCATCTCTTCTAGTGACAGCTATTTGCCTGGCTACTAGAATGAATGCCTATGCAGGTGATGCTGGGAAGACTGGAGCTGTGGGCCGTGATGGTAACAGAAATTGCTTAGTTCCAGCAAGCAGGAGTGAGGTGCGTGTCAGACTCCCAGCCTTAGAAGATCTTTCCTTTAGCTTCCTCCCTTCCTCACTACCTCTTGCTCTGTGGCTGGACTTAGCTTTATTCATGGGCATGAATAAAGCTTTGCAGAGTCTACTTATGTTTCCAGACTCAGCCACCAGGGGGCAGTGGAGCTCACTCACAGGCTGCCTGCTTCAGCACCAGAAGCAGCCTTTAGTTGAAATTTCCGAGGCAGGGGAACCATTCTCAGAGTCCCCAGACTTCTCTCAGAATGGAAGGTTTGTGTCTTGGTTTCAGTTCAGCCATAATACCCCAAAACCACACAGCCCCTACATCTTTAAACAGCGATGCTGTGCTCTGCTTCTTCACGTGTTGGGTTGGCATGGGCAGACCAGAGAGGTTGAATCACTGAACTGAAACCACACAGCTATAAAAGTGACATAGCTCTCGACCTTTCACAGGGTTACATAATCCCATGGAAACTACTTTATTACTTCAACTAGTCCAGCTCTCCCATGAGAAGGATGCTCCATTCCTGATTGATTGTCAGAATCTCTTGGGTGAAGACATTCATGCTTGGAATTTGACTGCTTGAAGAAGCTCTCAGATGAGACTGCAAATATACCAAGTGAACAGGAATATTGCACTGATGGGAAAACCTGACCTGAGCCTTCTCACGAAGTGCGTTTCCTTTTGTCTTCCTTCACTACATGCTGCCTCCTGGATTTGGCATTAATTACGTCTTCCAAACCACTCTCTAGTTGAGGACTGCTGCTTCAGAGCTCTCTTCCCTTACATTAAGCTACCCTGCATGACCATTCCTTCTAAATGCAGAGCAGGATAACCTGAGTGGAGGAATCAGTCTGAGTGGTGAAGATGGAAGGTGGCCCTGCAGTGTCCAACGCCGGGCACACAGGAGCTGAAAGAGGGCCCTTGGTGCCAGCATCACTGACTCTTCTTTTGATCCAGCCACAGGACGGAAGTCTTAGGGAGGAGGAACATGTGTTCCTTTTAACCAAAACATTGTTTTCATTTTAAATTCTGTCTCTCTGTTTCTCTGTCTCTGTCTGTCTGTCTCTGTCTCTCTCTGTCTCTGTCTCTCTGTCTCTCTGTCTCTCTGTCTCTCTGTCTCTCTCTGTCTCTCTGTCTCTCTCTCTCTCTCTCTCTCTCTCTCTCTCTCTCTCTCTCTCTCTCTCTCTGTGTGTGTGTGTATGTGTGTTCAGCTGCTCTCAGAAGCCAGAAGAGGTCATTTGGTCCCTTGGAGTTAGAGTTACAGGCTATTCTGAACCTTCACCTTGGATGCTTGAAATCTATTACAGGTCCTCTGCAAGAACAGTGTCCCCTCTTAACACTGAGCCACTGGTCCAGCCTAGGAGAAATGTTCTGAGAGTCAGAGCTGCTGGGTGCTAGGGCAGGTGTTTGAAGGATTCTTTACTGTACTGTGAGTACCTGTCTTAGGGGTGAGTAGTGTCAGAAAGAGCATGAGTTAATTTCTTTTGGATTATGATGGTTATATAGATGCATACAAAACATTCATGAACTAAGGAAATCTGTGAAGGAAAATTAAAAAAACAGGGATTCTTGGTACCTGGCTTTCTGCACTTCTCCATAAACATGGCAGAGATGGGTGACAGCATTGAACTTCAGTGAGATCTCGTGGTGTGCTATCCTCTCATTCGCTTTGTGATCTCATTATCATATGTCTCATAGGAAGTAAGTGATGGAAAAAACAGAAGAAGAAACAGAAGCTGGGAGAGGAGAGTGAAGGTCTAGGGTAACATTCTGTATGATAGAGGAAGAAACCACCTCAGTATTCTTTAAGTCAGAACTAAGGTTTTTCCAGCTACATACAAAAGAATAGTTAGAATCATGGAGCCACATGCAGACACAACACATATGTCCAACAACACATGGCCAGAGAGGCAAGGAGCAAACATGCAGACGCAATGAAAACACTGAACAACACATGTTTAGACATATAGGGATCCCATATAACTGCAGGGTAGTCAGTGAACTCATGCACACACTCCACAGTTGCACAGATCCATAATCATACTGTGAACTTACAAATGTATCAATGGCGTACAGAGAACACACACACAGAAAATAGTCAAGTATACATAGAGACAAACACACACATATGTATATGTATCTTACACAGCACAAATATATGTCTTAAAAATGCACATGGTCTCACACACATGCACACACTTTATAAAAGCACAGAAAACACACACAAACCATAAATTTATACCCAGAACCCAAGTGCCTTCTATGTACACACCAGAGGCATGTGTGCTCACACACACACACACACACACACACACACACACAGAGAGAGAGAGAGAGAGAGAGAGAGAGAGAGAGAGAGAGAGAAATGTAGAGTGTAGACATAGAGACACTAACACACATAAAACTTAGGTACACAGAGACATTGAGGTTTTACTGAAAACTGATTTTTCTCTTGATTCAGTATGTTTGTGGAGATATTTTTATTCTTTTAAAGCCTGTATAGTATTCAATTCTGAAGCTCTATCATAGTATCATAGTGTGTCTAATCAAACCCTAGTGATGGGTAGACAAACATATTTAAAGTGTTGGAGCTCCTTGGCAGTGACAAAATATAAAGGTACTGGGTTCACCTTGCTGAAGGTTACATGCTCTCTGTCCTCTCAACTTCACAGAGGCCCTTTTGTGATCTCAGTTTGGAGATGCAAACCTCAGATTCTGAAATCTTTGGTAGTTCTAACTGTTCCTACTGTGAAAAAATTTTGACAAGTCCAAGTCTATAGGCTTTTGCCACCTCCATTGTATGGAGGAGGTGGCTTGGCCTTCAGAGACAAGCATTAGCAGATATCTCTCTGTATCCATGCACAGATGCCCCATTCCTTCTCAACTTTGCCAGGATCATGTATTCTCATTTTGGCTTGCTGGGTGAGGAGTTACATCAAAGTATGAGCGAGAGCTCTACAGAGAATGTGATAGATGAGTTTAGGGAAGACTTGGTGATGGGAAAACAGCAAAAGACAGTCCGGTTTGCCTTAGTAGGGCTCTGCTTTCTTGAGAAGAGTGGAACCACACCAGCCATTGTATTGGAGCTTCTAACCTACTGAGTTGCATGCCAAAGGTTCCCAACTTACTTGTTACAAGAGCAGTCATTCCTGAGGCTCAGAGCTTGGAAGTATGGTCGTTTCCAGACATAGATAGGCACAGTTTAGTCTTAGAAAAATGCCTTCACCTGTCTATCTTCATTGTCATTTTGAACCATCCACTAGACATGTGACAGGTGGCATAGGGAGCTACCTCAGAAGCCAGGGGTGACAGATCTGGAGCTGTGGATGTGGTCAATTTTGCCTTGGCAGTGTCTCAGGATTCCTACACTAAGTATACATTAACCAGAGCTACTCTTCTGAGGCAGTTGTTTCTGCCCTTTAGTCCAAAGTAGTCTTTATTAGAGGCTTTGGTCCTGCTGTGTTTTAGGTCCAGATATTTCCAGGTCTCTTCTTGTTGCATTCTGATAGTGGTAGTGCCAGGTCCATGCATTCCAAGGTCATGATACAGACAGCAATGAAGGTAAGACTGGCTCTCTGTCAGATTTCCCACCCTCCCCTTGTTATTTGTCAGGAACTGACCACCTCAATCCTGTCTGGTTTGCCACCAGCCAAATTCTTTAGCTCAGTGTGGCATCCTGGAGCTAAGTAGAAACAGGCAACCTTCCAAAGCTCATTCAACCATTGCAGAGCTGACACCATCAAAAAACAGTGATTCTTATCTTCGATTCTACCTGACTAGGCAATTATAAAATTCAGCATTTTTTCCTGGGCTCAGATTGGGTTTACATCCTCTGTTGCTTGTAAGCGGGCCCCTCAGTAGAGCAGAAGAGAGAGCTGAAGGTGAGAAGAACTCACAGAGAACTGCTTCTTCTAACTTCAGTGTAACCTAAAGATGCTCATTGCTTCAGAGAGGGGCATTTTCTGAGCAATCCGAGTGCTGGGGAGGCAGAGAAAAGAGAGTGTCTGCTCACAAGCTCGCTCCTGTCTAGGAAACCCAGCAAGTTTCAGGCAAGTGATAGCCCTTGTCTCAGCAAACAGGATGGATAGTTCCTGGGGAATGACTCATGAGGTGGAACTCTGGCCTACACATGCACACATAGCTGCATATACATTAATATACACATACACACATGCAACTCTCTCCCACACTCCTACGCAAATGCCCCCACCTTCAGAGCTGTGATAAATTATACCAGGATAGACTAAGTTAGAATAGAATGAGAAGAAAATGGACAGCACTTTCTTCTAATTTCTGAAAAACAATCTGTCCCACTCTAGTTTGTTATAGAAATATATAAAAATAGTTGTACTATCTGTCTGGTCTTGCTCTGTGGACAACACGGTGCTCTTTGCTTCTGGGGGGACGGTGATCAAGGTTTGCTCTGTCCACCTGGGGTGTCTGTTGTGGACAGGGAGTTTCCTATCTTTTCTCCATGTACACTGTCCTTCTAGACATCCAAGGGTCCATATAGATCAGAGGACTAGAAAGAATGGAGTTAAAGATTTTTGGTAAATGTAAGAGTAACTGCATATTCATATAAATGTCAGCCCCAATTTCTTTTTATAGCCCCTGTATGATGTTCATCATACATTTTACACATGTTATAAGCACAATGTATTGCCCCTAGTTTTGCTTTAGACAGTTCTATTTTAGCACTACAACAAATAAGAATGAGTGGGATTTTATCTCTTCTTCATTAATGTCATTGCCACCTCTGTTCTTTTTATTTTTCTGCAGTGTTAGTTTCTGCATAGTAAGTCTGATATCAAATCTTTTCCTCTTTTAAAGCTTTTAATATTTCTTAGAGTAAAGGTCTTCTGACACTGTATTCTCTGTCTTTCTTTGATAAAGTGGGTTTCATTAGTATTTTTTAAAGACTTTTTATTCCCCAAGTATAAAATTCTGAATTGAAAGCTTTTTTCCAAATAGGTTAAAATGATATTCCATATTCTTTAGGTTTTATGGTTTCAGATAAGAAATTTAAAATGTATAATTTGGATCTTTGTTTCTCTATAGATGAGGCATCTTTTTTCCTCTGTCAATCTCAAGATTTGTCTTAGCTTTTGCTTTCTATTAGCCTAAATATAATATGCCTTGTTTTAAAATTTAGTTCTTGTCCTTACTTCGTGCGATAGTTGTCATTAATTTAGATGCCTCCTCTCCCCTTTTCAGTGTCCTGTGATGTGTATGGTTTTCTGTTTGCCGGTATCCCAAAAGCTCTGCATTCTTCTCTTCCTCCTCCCCCTGCTTCTCTTCTCTTTCTCACTAGTTATCCTCCCCCTCCTATTTCGGCTTCTTTGATTGCTTAAGTTTGGCCCATAGACATTGCTTCTTTCCTTAACTATGTTGAAGAAGACCATGAAAAGAGTTTTTGTTGGTTGTTTCATTTCTAATATTCCCTTGATAAAAATGCCAATCTGATATGGCATGGTGACCAAATTTCTTTCTAAATTTCTCGTCTGAAAGTTTCAAAATCTCTCTCTCTCTCTCTCTCTCTCTCTCTCTCTCTCATTCACACACATTTGTAGATGTGTACATGATAGAACTCTGTCTATCTATATCTATCTATCTATCTATCTATCAATCATCTATCTATCTATCTACTATCTACCTATCATCTCTTCATCCATACACTTCTATTGGTGGTGCTGTCTCTTTAAAGTGTGGGTGTTTTAAATATTTTGCATAGGATTTATAATTTTTGTTGAAATACATAAATTTTTCATAAGATATTTGAGGCTAAGTTTAGTGGTTTATGTACTTGAAAAGAGTGAGGCTTTCTTTCTAGTAAACCTTTGGTTTGAGGATTTGCACAAACCTATTTGGGTATTGTGCCATGTTTTCAATTCGTTGTTGACAGTTACCAAAAAGCTTTGCCTGCTTTGATTTCCTCATGTCCTATAAGATTTTGGGATTTCATTTATTAATATATAATCCTCCATCAGTGTCAGACCTTTACCTTTTGACTAAACAGGCTTCCTCACATTCTCATCCCTCTGCAATCAGTTCCCTATGTTCAATGATTCTTAGCCTTGTAGTGGAAATCACCATTCTCTCTTCTTTTGTCTGACCTCAGCCTTATAAAGCTGCTTGCTGGCTGTGCTTTGGTATTGAGGTCTCCTTACTGCTGCTGCTCTTCTTTTGCAGCTAAGTAGTCAAGATTATCAGGAACAGACCTGATAGAATGAACATATACACATGCATATATACTCATATGAAATAATCTATTAAGTTAGCTTACATAATATGTTGAAAATAATAACCATAACGATTTCACATCTGAGAGGCTGCAACCCAGTTAGAGTTATAGCTGAGTCCTTGCCAGTGTTTGGCGGCATTGTCCTAGGTGAGCAACAGCTCCTCTTCTCTTTGATAGACACTTCAGTTTCTTAAATTTCAGATTAGTCTTCTGTCTTGTAGGTTCACATCTCCTATAGGTTCAAGAGAAAACAGGAATCTGTGGATCATGCAGCATTTTTCTTCTTTTGGTAAGGTTAGAAATGATATTCCTTCTGGTTTTATGACTGCCAAACTGAAACTGTTTTATGAAGCTAGGTGCTCCAGTGTACTTAGACTGCTGCCAAACAACTGCAGAGTTTCTGGAAAGCCACTGTTTCTCAGTCTTCATTTGAAGCCTAGAAACACTTGTTCTAATATCATACAAGGGGTTCTAGGTAGCATTAACAGGGAAAGCACCTTCATGGCCAGAGGACAGGCTGAGCCAGCAAGAGGAGAATGACCATCCTCCTTCTACATTCTTGTTCATTAGGGTTGTTATTGGAAGGTGTCACCACACATTTGGGGTGGATCTTTCTACCTCAGATAAAGCAATCAAGACTATTCTCTGCTCCCATAATTCTAAATTATGACAATTAAACTATCAATGGACTCAGTTCCTGTTCCTGCCCCCCCCCCCGGAGTAAGGATTTACTCAGCTCAATATATATGCATGTATATATTCATTCAATTAAGTCTGCTCTGCTAGACAACTTTAACTAATGCAGCCCAGACTGAGCCCTAAGAGAAGAATAGAAATAGCACTAATGTATGGATAGGTTTATCAGATGCAATAGCTTTTAATTATTATCCATGAGGTGATAAGCTGACATTTCTTATACTCCCTTCCTGTCAGTTTAAGGTTTACTTTTATGAAGAATGAGAGGCAAGAAAAATATGGCTGAGGTTTTACTTCCTCCAGAATGTACCATCTGTTTCTCTTTTTTCAGGCCTATATTATAAGTGACACTCCTTTGGGACCTTCACCAGACCCTTCTCATGATCATCATTAAGGTGCTTCTAGATGAGCCCAGGACACTTGTACATTCCTACAATATCAGTATCTTCAAAAGATCTATATTCTGGAAAAATTCCTCACATGGCCTTAGTCTTTGGCAGTGTCTGGCAACATTGTCCCAGGTGAGCAAGAGCTCTTCTCTTTGATAGACACTTGGGTTTACTTAGATTTCAAATTAGTCCTTTGTCTTATAGGCTCATATCTCCTATGGGTTCAAGAGAAAACATGAATTTATGGATCCTGCAGCACTCTCTTTTTTTCTTGGTCAGGATAGGAGTGAGGCTCCTTCTGGTTTTCTGACTATGAAGCTGAAAGCAGAAGTAGAACTGGTCTTAACACTCCCAAACCTGAAGCTACTATAATTTCCATTAATAGTCAAGTGCTAGGTACATGGCAGTCTGTTCACTCAGAGGACTACTAGACAGCAGTGAAAATGAAGGTACCTCATCACACACAGCGACATGAGCACAGTATCATATTGTGGAGACACAAAGGCATGCATGCTGGACAATCCTACGTGTATAAAATAATAAAACTAATCCACCCTTTTAAAAATTAGAGGAACAGTGACACTTGCAGAGTCAGAGACTAAAATGAAAAGCAAGGAAGAGGGTATGTCTAAGATATGAGCACTGCTCTGTGTCTGCTTATTGTTTGCATATTTGAATTTCTGAAAATATCTATCATTTCTCTGTGTTATTCTTTATCAAAACAATAGAAAGGTTATCCATTAACATAACTTAAAATATAGGTTGTTAGCTTTCTTAGTAGCTAGAGAAAGTAAAAACAGCTAAAAGAAAATACATCAAATGATAGAAAATGAAGGGAATGCTAAGAAAGCATGTAAAATAATATGCAAAAGCCCAAGGATATCAATATGGCAATAAACACAACATCACACTTCTCATTCAAAAGATAATGAAATACAAGAAAGCTCATATATGCTTTTTAGTGATGTGCAAAGGCAAAAGATTACTACAGATGAGCCATTTGCCTTTGAATTTCTTTTGTCCCTTCTTGAAGTATATATTAACTATCACGCTGATGCTGTTGGGACAACATGGAAGGTACACTGAATGACAAATAGGGAAAACGCAGACTATTGAGAATAGTCATTTGAGACATATCCAAAAGTACACATATCTTATAATATTGATCTGGTTATGAGCTAGAAGACCTTCAGAATGACTAGAAGAAATTATTTATAGTTAATCAATTACTCTGCATGTATTACATGTGAGCAGGCAAGTTTGCATGTTGTATGAATGAATGCATGTGTGGATGTGCTATGGTGCACATGTGGAAGTCAGAGGAAACCTCAGGTGCCATCACCACCTCTACCTTCTTTGAACCAGGGTCTCTTTGTTGATTGATGCTGTGTCCATCAGGGTTGGCTCAAGGGCTTCTGGAAATTCTTCTGCCTCTGTCTTTTATCCTGCCTGAGGAGTGAAGGGATTCCAGATATGCACTAACACACCAGCACCCAGGTGTATATGGGTCTGGGGATTTGAACTTAGGTTCTCATTCATATACAACAAACGCTTTTGTCTTCGAGCTTTCCCCACAGTCCTGAACTCCCTAAAGTTAATATCGACCTCCAAACTGTATTACTTTCATCTCCATTCTGTGCCCTCCCAGGACACATTAATGTAGATTTCTTCTCTGATGAATGCCACGAGATACCTGACAAAAGCAAATTGAGGAAAGAAGAATTTATTTTTGCTATACCGGCCTAGTCCAATGTGTGCAAGGAGGAATGGCAGTGGGTGTGTGGGTAGCTGGACATATGACCCATAGTTAGGAAGCAAATAAAATGAGATTTCAGAATGGATTCCTCCTCCTTTTTAATCTCTTTTTATTCAGTCTTAGGCTCCAGTCTATCAGCAGAGGTGGATCATCCTTATTCGGTTCTCTATGTCTAGAAACATCCTTATGGAGTCACTGAAGATGTGGCTCCTAGGTGGATTCAGACCCAGTCAAGTTGACAGTAACAATGAACTACCACAACTACTTTCATGAACTCCATAACACTCTACTTCCAAGACAGCACATTCTTCCTTAGGTATCAGGGGAAGCAGTTCCTTGTATGTCCATTGCATAAAGCAAAATAAGAAGAAATGGGACCTAAAACATTTGACTAGAGAAAGATATGAATTTAATGTGAATTACAAAGAGGAATTTGAAAGATATGTTTATTATTTTAAGCTTTACTGAAGTACAATTGAGGCACAAAACTGAATATATGTAACACATATATTGATACTCTTGCAGTCACACACACATCAACACCATAATGAAGGTTTTTTTTTCCCCTTAAAACAGATATATTTGATTTCGCAACTGTGTGTCATGCACTATATATAAGGCCCAAAATAACAAAACTCTGTCTCTATTGTCAAGAAATTCAAAACCCAATGACAGAGATTGACAGTTTTAGGGGTAACAAGAACTCAGTGTTATAAAAACTGTGACTGTGTAATATTCTGGGTGTTGGAAGACAGTTCTTCATGGATCTCCTCAGTTTCTGCACATCTTTTAAGTGAAGTCCTAGTTCTCCATTTTTGATGATTTTTCAAAAATGTTAGCATTATAAACAATCTTGATACAATCTCTTCTACAGCGAAGGGCAAGGGACCTTCTTGAGCATTGTAAACAATTGTCTTCCAAGGCTCAGCTCTTCCCCAATGTCATAATCTGTGGTGTTGACAGATGCCTCTTAGCTCCCTTTTGCTAGGCCTACAGGAATCAGGAAATGTAGTGTTGGCTGGTACTGTGGCTTCTACAATGCTATTAATAAGTTGTCCCCCATCTCTGAGTTTTCTACCACCATCCATAAAACTGCAGTAAGATAATGGTTATAAATGGAACATTTCACATCTTTTATAGTTCTTGACACATCTTGCTATAAAGATATGCTCAACCAAGTAAACTCAGTAGCAACAATTCCGTGGATGATGAAGAATGTAAAAACATAGAATCTATCAAGATCTGTCTGATACCAAGAAAAGGGGCAGGAGGAGCAGAAGTAAAAAGAGATAGTGTGTAAGCAAGGCAGGAGTTGGCAGTTGTGGTTGCTGAAGGATCTTTTAATGTTATCTAATGATGTGGGTATTTTTATAGAAATTATTTATATTAAGAAAATTTAGTTGAAGAATAGGAATTAGAAGATAATTTAGTTGTATATATGTTGATGCATGTCATTTTGGTCACATTCAAGAATGTGTGGGCTGTTCAAGAGGAGCAGTAGAGAGCTCTAAAGACAAACTGGAAACTCTTAGAGTGTACAATAAACAGAAATAAATGACAGTGAAAGGCCAAAAAAGAATGCAATGATAAAGTGGAGTAAGACTTCACAGCATATTCAGGAAGACTAATGAATCCATACATTGGAAGGATGTATCCTGGCTTCTTTAGAATTAATCTTGTCATCCAAGTACATAGTATTGACATCTTTCCTGAGAGATGAGCAGCAATAAGGGTCCATCAAATTTATAACAGTGCTTGGATTTAACAGTTCTGTAGGGATTTGGCTTATGTTCATCCTAGGTGGGTAGTGTATGCACTTTTCTTGTTTGATGATGAATCTTGGGGGCTTGTTGGCTTACTGGGGACAATATAATGGAAAGTTTGTAGCAGAAACTGGGCAAAATGATTACTCCAGCAGAAGCTTACTTTTTGATAACCAGAACTAGTCATAGATGCTTCACCTACCTCTAAAGGATACTAGTATCACTTGTAACTGAAAGAATTATAGTAGAAAGAACGTTAGGGTGATGTGTATTTTTCATTCATTGGATAGATATGCAGTCTCTGTCATTTCACTGCTAAAAGAAAGAGAACCAAGGATTTATGTTTGACACTGAAGATCAGAGAAAATCTTCCTTGTTAATGAAATAGCTCCTAAATGTGTATTCTAGGATGTGTTGCTCTTAGATGACTTTACACAGAACATACAAAATGCAGATACGCATCTTTCAGCATCCAGTCAGTCTGTTTGTTCACAACATAGATCTATGGCACCGAGCTTGCGTTGACATCAGAATTCTAACACATCTTATGGATCAACTTTGTAGAAAGCGATACATACTAACTATCTTATTTGATTTTTCACTATCATATATAGAAGTTTTGTAAAGCCATGAAATGGTCTCAGGGCATTAATGTTCTTGTTGGATCTCTATCTACTGTCTGCCAAGTGGTATAATCGCCACAGACTTGTAAGATCATTTATCATCCAAATAGTAGGAGTATGAGAATTCCAGGGAAAAGTATGCAGAGTATTGAGGACAGCAAGTTCATAGCATCAAGAAATCCACACTTAGAAGCTATGGATACCAGGAGAAGCTTTTCAATGTTAGAAAAACATAATCAACAAAAAATACAAAAAATAAATCTCTACAGAACGTGTGTTTCTTTGTCTTTCCCCAACGAAATTTTTACTTCAAGGAACTTAAGGATTTGCTGACTTGGTTACTAACCAGCTTCTTTCCATACCTCTGCAATCCCTTGTGTAAGAAAATTCAAGCAGGAAAAATTCAAGTTCAGTCTAAAAATTAAAACTCTCTTTATTATAAGGAAAACAGGAGGTCTCACCATAAATTTCCTCCAAAATCAATCTATAAAAGAAAAATAAGTTTTCACTCTTAACATTATTAACCTTGGCATTCCTTCATTTGTGACTGTTTCTTTTCTTCTCATCTATGCTTTCATCGTCATCTCTAAGTGAGGATATCAGTTTCTTTAGAACATAGTTACAGTACATATTTAATGATAACACATTGATGGCAACTTAATAGTTTAGAATAGAATCTATCTTCTGAGAATGCCAAAGACAAACTTGGCATTGAAGACCTAAGCAGTAGACCACAAGGAGGTCAGTCAAGAAGGTGTTCTTATGGTTTTTCTGGCTTTAACATCATCTGAGCTAAATTAAATGAGCTGGAGATTCCAGGGCCTCAGTTTATCTCCTGAGCTACCCCTGACTCTCTTGCCACCGGAGTCATCACCCTGACTTGGGAGAGGCAGCTAATCTTTTCATCATGTAGGAAACACACTCTCAGAAAACAGCTGCACTTAACTGCTGGATCCAAATAGTGCATGCCACTCTTGGCCTTTGGCAGAAAATGTCTCTGGTTCCCAAAATAACCCTAACCACAGTGTTAAGATTTTCCCATAATTGAAGACTACTGAAAGAAAGCATTGGCTGTGTGAGGGATGATAGACATTTAATCCCACTGTACTCAACAATTTGGGTTTATTTTGTAGTCACATTGGTTATGCAGAGAACAGTTAACCTTTGAGGACCCAGTCTCCCATGATAAGGTGTTAAGGGGTCATTCAGTCCTCCATAGGACTTCATTCTGTAGTGTTTTCCCAGTTCCCATGTATTATAAGCTTGGTCACCATCCATTGGTTCTGCTGAGAGGCAATGGGACCTAAAGGAAGTAGTTAGGTCAATGAAGCAGATACAGGAGACAATACAAGGTGATACCAGGCCCCTGGCACTCCTTTCTTTCTGCTTTTACATATAAGTCATTATGAGGTAAATAAGACTCCCCCACCATGAGTTTCCATGAGTGTCCATTGTCACATCCTATATTACTATAGGCTCCAAGTAAGAGGGCTGAGCACCCAGGACCTGAAACTGTGACTAAATAAACTTTGCCCTTCAGGTATTTTGTCACAGCAATGAGAAATTTGCTAGAGAGAGAGAGAGAGAGAGAGAGAGAGAGAGAGAGAGAGAGAGGGAAACAGAAGAGAGAAGAGAGAAGAGAGAAGAGAGGAGAGAGGAGAGAGATCTGCAACTTTGACAGAGACTTTAGCCAGTGATGACAGGAAGGTCACATGTGGATTGACTATTGGAACTTTTTCACTTGATTCCTCTATTGTCAACACTTGGGAGACTCCAGGAGAATTATAACACTGAGGCTATCTTAGGCTACATAATAAGATAGTGTGTTCACAAAGAAAACCAAAGCAAAGGGATCAACATGAGCTTTCATTCCATTGACACTTCCTAGTGAATGATGGGTTCTTCCTGATAATTCACCCACCTGTCACCAAGGTGGGGATTGTGAGCTTCTAGTCTTCCAGATGGAGTATACAGAATCTTAGAAAATATTCCACTATTTGCTATAACTTAAATCAACCTGAAAGCAAGAAAAGACTCTAAGACTTCTCAGCTCAAACATCTGCAATGTACAGTTGTTAACTAAATCATGCATTTGTTTATTATAATAGAAATGTTTTAGTTTATAATATGAATTCCACATTATATGTAACAATTACAGCTACAATCACTTTATTTCATTACAGTAAAGCAATTAAATATAAATCATGTGTTTCACTAAGGATAATTAAGATTATCAAAATAATTTATTATTATAATATATGGAACTCCCACATTCTAACTATTGTATGCATTATTATTTGAAACTCAGATTAGATTTCTTTGCAAGATCATTTTCCAGCGGAGTCATGACTGTTAGAGGACTGATTGATTTCTTTACTTCCCGGCCCAGGCCCTTCTCCTGGGTTCAGCCATACCAGTTGATGCCCACAGCCAGCCTGGGATTATTTCATCTGGAAGAAGTGGTTCAAGTCCTTGCCCAGTCTATGTCTGTGTCCCCTGACATCTCACTATATCACTTGCTTTATGCTCTGGGACAGAACTGTCTCCCTTCATTTACGTATTCTCAGCTTCCTGTTCCAATTCTCTGCAGCTGCTTACTTCTATAATATGAGCCACAACCACCTGCCCGTTGTCTTGTATTGTTTTTCAAATTTAAAACAAAAAAATACATATTATTAGGTGAGATCTTGCTTGAGCTTGATTGTATGGAGCTTGATAAATCTTTAGGGATACACACACAAAAAGAAGTGACTCTGGGACAGTGGTTCTCAACCTGTGGGTCATGACCCTTTTAGGGGATTACATGTCAGCTCTCTTTTATGTCAGATATTGACATTATGATTCATAGCAGTAGCAAATTATAGTTCTGAAGTAGCAATGAAATAATTTTATGGTTGTGATTCACCACAACTTTGGGAACTATATTAGAGTCACAACATCAGGAAGGTTGAAGACCTTCTGGAAGGTACGACACTAAACACTGAAATAAGGCGAGATGGGGAAAGGACTATTATGATTTTTATCTGAAGTCTTAGCATCCGTAAATTATTATGTGTCCCTAAGACAAATATCCTTTGTCACCTTCTGCCTCTGGATGGAGGGTCTGCAAGCGTTACTTGCCTCTTTTGCTTTCATTCAAAATTCTCCTTGACAGTATCTCTTCTTGGACCTTGTGATGGTTAGTATTTTAAAGCTAAATTGCCACAACATAGAATCATCTGGGAAGAGAGCCTCAACTGAGAAGCTATTCAGATTAGGTCGGCTTGTGGGCATGTCTGTGGCGGGTTGTCTTGATAGTCAATCAACATAGGAAAACTCAGCCCAATTTGAAGAGCACCATTCCCTAGGCAGGGCCCATAGCTATAAATGGCAGAAGAAAGGTAAATGGGACATAAGCAAGGATGCAGCATGGGTATATTTGCCTCCTTCTGCTCCTGACTGGGGCTATGATATAATCAGCTATCACAAGCACTTGTCTCTATGACTTGCCCTCAGTAATGGACTATAACCTGGAGTTATAAGCTGAATAGACTCTTTGTTCTCCCAAGTTTCTTTTTTCCAAGTTACTTTATTGCAGCAACAGAAAAACAAACAAACAAATAAACAAAAGAACAAGGACAGCTCAAAAGTTCATTCATCCAAACTAGGCCTACTTGATGGCCACAAGAAGATGTGACAGGGAGACAGTAGAGAAATATATCTTGGGACTAGAGAGAGCACAGCAGTTAAACAAGAACATTTGCTGCTTTTGCACAAGTCTAGGGTTCGATTCCCAGGACCTGCATGGCTGCCTACAACTATCTGCAGCAGTTTTGGGGTATCAGTTACCTTTTCCTGACCTCCATGGGCACTGTGCATGCAAGTAACACACAGATAAATATGTAGACAAAAAACTCGTGCACATAATACCATAACTAGTCTTTGTTTGCTATGAGTAAAGTCACATGTCATATGTAAAATGCATAGCCCTTCACCAAAATCTTCTGAACAAGATTTCCTGGGGAAGGAGAAGCTAAGAGTGACATTGGGTGGAGGTACTTAAGCCAGCCCAGACATCATAATCCATATTTAAAGGGGAAATACGTATAGGAAAGAAAAGATAAGTTCGTGTTGCAAAGGGTCTTAGCCCTGTGAATTGTTCTGTAAAGCTAGCCAGGGAAAGCTTGGGCTGCAGGCCTGAAAGGCAACAGAAAGCCTGGTGTCTGTTCTTTTGAAACTGTGGTTCAGCTCAGAAACCAAGTCTTCCATGTCTGAGGCAGAGCAGAGTGACAGTACCTGCTGGATATTTGGTGACCATGTTGCTAGGGTGAAAAACTGCTCAAGCAGCTTAGAGAAACTTATTGGGAATGTAATTGATATAAGCAGGAGTGGTTGACAGTGTTCCATTCTGATTGGCTGAGCTGTTTCCCAGCACTAGAGTAGCTACAGCAATTTGGAAGTTGTATTACAATCCACCTTAGAGACATTAGGACAAGAGAAGGCTCTTCCCTCTTAGAGTTCAAAGACCTATCAAGATGGGTGTGTGTCTGGGTTCATTCCCGGTTTTGCAGTGCTTGGCTCCTATGATGGGCAGAGCAGCAGAGTCACATACCTTCTCCTATGAACTAAAACATGGGCTCCTGTCCCACCAGAGCTTCATGAATAGGAAAAAGACAGCATCCTGCAGCAGAAGCAGAAGGGGAAAAGAAGTCAAAATGATTCTGACAGGCTCTTTATTTGTGAGCCAAGGCTGCTCTTGGGGCACCTATATTTTGTGGATGCTAGCTCAACAAAGGGAGCCAAGTGTGTGTCCAGAGGAGGACTGGGCACAGGTGGAGAGGACCAGAAGCAAGAAGTCTCCCTGGGGAAAAATGGGACTTGAAAGGGAAGTGTCTGCGAAGGGGAAATGGCACACTTGTCTTCTGCAGAGAAAGCAGGGGAAGAGCCTGGAAGTCGGCCAAGCTCCTCTCCGACAAGGCCCCCTTCCATCAGAAAGTGGTGGTTATCGAAGAGGGGCCCCTGATGAAGCCACTTAGCAGCACTCATGCTAAGGGGCGGTGACCTCCAACCCTGGAACTGGGGCGCTCTGGCAAAGGCAGCTGTAACCACCCAGAGTGTAATTTGTCAGGGACGCGAAGGTTAACATTTTTCTTCACGAAAACCATCTTTAATGACCATCAGCAATCAGGACCTCCGATTTCTGTCTCATTTGAAAGCTTTTAATGCTTTCCGAGGGATAGATGGGGTGACCTAATAGGTCTTTTCCATCTCTGATTTTCTATGATTAATGAAGTTCAATTGTGCAGAATAAAATGGTGAGTTTCTCGTGTCGGCTCAGCTGCATTTCTTTTCCCTCCCTCTTTCTTTCCCCACTTTTTTTTTTTTTTTTTAGATAGATGATAACCATGCACGTGTTCACTTAATGCTTCAGAGAAAAGAGACGTTTTCTTTTGAGCCAGGCATTGAAAATGTCAAGGTGGGTGGATTTATGCGAGGTGTAAATCCCTGCCAAATGCCACAAACCACTCTTCACTACCCCACTCCCCCAGCCCCAACAGACATCCAGGGGACCTCAGGGAATGACAGCAGGTGTAGTGGAAAGTGAAAAACGATTTTGTTTGTGGAATTTGTTACTTATTCCTAAGTCCTTCATAGGCTGCGGTGACTTAATAATGTACCAAGTTTATGCCCTCATGATAGACTTGGACTAAGCCTTTTTATTGAAGGGAGGCTCAGCACATTTATGGAACTTCATTAAGGATGCCCAGCCAGCTAAGAGGGACCTGATAGCCAGGGTTTTCTTGACTCCACTCTTCTGGATACAGGAATCTCAATTTTTGGCAAATCTCTTTAAGAACATTCTAGAGCTATTTTCATCCTGTACATCTTCTTGGGTTACAGCTCCCCTATACTGTGAAGCAGCCAGGCCTCTAGAGAACTCTCTTGGGACAGGAAGTGTTTGATCTCCACACACTCTGCATTTGGAAGAGAATGGCTTTCAGGAAGGGACTTCTTTGGACTTGTGTCCCCCCCCCCCCCTTTTTAAACGACACAATCAGGCTTTGAATTCCTGGATGTCCATTTTTAGCCAAGACCGTAGCAGGGGGGGACCCAGAAAGGATTTGTAGCTGGGGGAATGAGGACTCTGCCAGGTCGACAAGTGCTGCTGTCTAGGAATTCTGGTACAGCCCTTGAAGGAGACTGTGCTGGTGGCTCAGTTAGCAAAGTGCTCGCTGAGTGAACATGAGGCAGCAGTTAGCAAAGTGCTCACTGAGTGAGCATAAGGGCCCGGTGGTCTGGTCCCAGCAGTCATGTGACTATAGGGTTTGTTAGTTTGATTTTTAAGGCACAGTGGTGCCCATTTGTCATTCTAGTGCTGGGAGGCAAAGGCAGGTAAATTCCTGGCACTCCCTTGTCAGCAAGGTCCATGTCCCAGTGAGACTCTAAAAAGGCAAATGGTGCCTGAGGAACTACATCAAACGTTGGCTTCTGGCTTCTACAGGTATGCACACATATACATCTGCATACATCTGTAGACCCATGTGCCTGTTATTCTCTGGTCTGAACACACACACACACACACACACACACACACACACACACACTTAATTAAAACCATCAAAAATCCCCAAATGACTGAACCTAGACTAATGACTTTCCAAGATCCCAGGAGGTCAAAAGGGACAATATGGCCACATCCCCACCTTAAAAACATATGGGGCTCTAGAGGCAGATCACAGGGATAGAAGACATACATCCTGGCTTGCCACCACACTCCTCAGCATCCCAGCTATGTTGACACCATGAACAAAAGTTAGCATGGTCTGCAGCTGGCTTGGCCTTATGATTAGACCAGAGTTCAAAGGCTCTTTAGTATCTCTGTTTAGGAGGAATCAGCATCCTGTACTCATAGCTCATTCTTGTGTTTCTTGGGTTTGGAGTCACCATTCTGTATGCAGGTGAGCAGCTCAAAGGAGTTGACATGTTAAGTAGGTTTTGCTATTTAAAGCTGAGCAATAAGGTCTCTCCCTCTCTCTGTCTCTCTGTTTCTGTCTCTCCCTCTCTCTGTTTCTTTATGTCTCTCTGTCTCTCTCTGTCTCTCCCTCTGTCTCTCTGTCTCTGTCTCTGTCTCTGTCTCTCTCTCTCTCTCTCTGTATGTGTATGTTCAGACCAGAGGATAACTTCAGTTATCATTGTCAGAAATGTTACCCACCTTCCGTGAGACAGGGTCTCTCATTGGCCCAAAGGCCACTAATTAAGCTAGACTTCCTGGCCTGTAAACTCCAGGGCTCTACCTTTTCTCCACCTTCCTAGTTTCAGGATTATAAGTACTCAGTACCAAGCCCAGACCAGAAATTTTACATAGGTACTGGGCCATCTCTTCAACCCCAGATACATTTTATTTTAATTGGGAATGCAGTGAACAGTGTTTGAGTGGAGTGAAAACCTGGTACGTGAGGGTTATTGAAAGGAAATGGGACTCCATAGAGATCCCCTGTGAATATAAACTGGCAGTGGGCAAAAGGTGGTGCCAGTTCTAGAGAGATAGGGATTCGGAAGAATCATTCTGAGGCACAGTTTAAGTCAGTTGCTTCCGTGAACACCTGCTCCAGGATTATGATCTGCACTTGATTTTCTCCTCTGACCCACAGTAGCTCTAAGAATAAAGAATGGGCTCCCGGGACCACAGGCAGCACAGTAGCTCAAATGTGTTCCACCTGTTCAGGTGCTTCAAATGTGACGCCAGTGCAAAATGTGACAATTAAGAGGCATCCCTTTAATGTCATCAGTGGGATTAGGACTTACCAGAGGGAGTTCATGCTTTGTACCATATGAGGGCACAACTTTTAGCTCATCCTCTCAGGAGAACACAAATTCAAAGCACCATCTTGGAGGCAGAGATAATAACCTATTAGCAATAAATTCACTAATGCCTTGATATTAGACTTACCAGCCTTCAGAAACATGAGAAAATATATCTTTGCTCTCGGCTATTCAGATACAGTTGCATAAAGCAAACAGAAATTTTAATCAGCCTGGGTGTGTATTCATGTGCTGCTTCCTGAGAGAAAGATGGACCTGTGGATCCTAGACCTCTGTAGATGCATTTCAGGGATCTGTGTTTAGCTGCCTATCTTCCACTTAGGTGCCTGGACATGTAGGGTTGGGAGCTTGGTCAGAAGTAGTTTTTGCTTTCCAGTGGAATTTAAAATTTGGTTTAAAATATATTGAACATAACATTTGCCATGTTCATCATTTTGAGCATGTACTTCGGTGGCCTTCTTTTCACATTGTTCTGCAGCTCTGCTGTAGAACCTTTTCATTTTCCTAAGCTGAAGCTATACATGTTAACACTTTCCAGTCTTCTTTCTGTGGCCTCTGTAACTGTCATTTTTCCTTTTCACCATGAGAATTTCTTCACTGCGGGGACTTTATGTAAGTAGAGACAGTCTTTGTGATTACCTAATTTCACAGCATACTTTTCTCCTCATGAGTCATCCATATCATAGCATTTACCAATATTCTCCAGAGAGAGAGAAAGAGAGAGTGAGAGAGAGAGAGAGAGAGAGAGAGAGAGAGAGAGAGAGAGAGGATGTTGTGGAGGTTAGATGACCTCAGTATTGGTTCTTGCCTTCCATTCTGTTTAAGACAGGATCTCGTATTTGTGTAGACCAGGCCAGCTGATCTGCAAATTCAGGGCATTCTCTTGTCTACCTACCATTGCACCTTAGGATCATGGAGGATTACAGATGTGTGCTTTCATGTCTGGCTTTAAGTGGTTTCTAAGGATTTGAACTAAGGTCCTTTTGCTTTTGTGGAAAACACTTTAGGCTTTGAGCCATTTCTTCAGTCATTGAGAATTTCTGTTTTAAAGATAAACATTATTTTGTTAGAATTACACATCATATTTGTTTATTCACTTAGCAGTGAACAAATGGGATGTTTCTCCCTTTTGGCTCTAATGAATAATGCTATTGTTAACACATACAGACAGATATCCTTTTAAAGTCTCTGTTTCAAATTCTTTAGGACTTTCGAGCAGCAGGATTGTGTATTATTTAGCCCTTTGAGCATCATGTTGCTGTTTTTCTATACTGGTAGGGCCACTTCATGTCCTCTATAGCCATGGACAAGACTTCTAATGTCTTCACACTTTAGTGAATACTCATTTTTTTTTTTTTTTTGATAACAATCATCCTAACACTGTGAGTCTGTGTTTCACCGTGGTTTTAATTTGCCTTTATCTAATGATTAAGTACACTGAGCCAAGGAGTTTCGACTATGCATTCTATCTCAATGATTCTCAGTCTTGGTGGCACACTTAAATTTCTCTTGGAACTGTTGAGAAGAATTATTGATGTCTGGGCCTCAATGATTAATTCAGAAGCTATAGTATTTGAGGATTGAGGTTGAAGGGTTCTGAGTCTTCAGAAAGGAATATCCAGGTAAAATCATGGCACATTTTTTAGTGTTGCCTTTGAGTCAACACTTTTTAATCCTCTGTGTTGAGAAGAAATATACATATATATTTGATTTTGCTATAGAGTTTGCTGAAGGGACCCTGAATGATTACAGGATGATGTTGATTGTTTAGATGTCTGATAATTTCCATCTTAATCCTGGGCCTCAGAAAACAGGGGAAGGGTGGTTGACTGAGATTAGTCACAAATGGCCAATGATTTAATTGATCATACTAAAGTAATAAAGGATTCAATAAAAATGACTGGATGAATGATGGGCTTCAAAGTTGGTGACAATACCAAAATGGGGTAGCATGCCTACATACATAGGCACAAAGCTCCATACAATTTGTCTTCCACCCCATTTCTTCCAATTGACAATTCAAATTTATGTGTTACCATACACAAGTTGTAGTAAATGAAGTGCTTTCTTTAGTTCTATGAATATTCTAGCACATTATCAGTTATGAGGAGGAAACTGGAACTCGTCTGCATGGCTAGTGGGAATTTAAATGTAGCAACTACTATAGGAAACCATAGGGCTACTCCTCAAAAATCGTTGAATTGTATAATCCAGCAATTGATAACCAGTAGATCCAAGGTAGAGGTGCAAAGGCAGGGTGTGGGGTTCATGCTGCTGTTGATAAAGTATATTGGGCTTCTATCTTTTATCTATAAAGTAGTACTAACTCCAGGGAGTTAGTGTCAAAATTAAATTGAAATGTAGGGCATCTATCTGACTAGTATTTGGATAGCTGGAAAACTATTTACTACAAGAAAAAGTTCCCGCTTTTTTCCTTGGAATGTGATCAAAAAATACTTTATGCCTTCTTCATTGTCATTTAGGAATTACAAACAATATCTACTGGAGGATTGATCAATGGGGTCATGCTGGCATCCATTGGCACATTACTCTTTAGTGTGGGGTTGGGCAGAGGGAGAGACATTTATGTTATCATTTGTTCTTGAAAATACCTAGGGAGTCCTGTCCACTCTGAAAGAGAGGATAAGATACAATAAGACTGACAAGAGCCTGTATCTGTGGCTTTTGGCCCTCGGCATGCATGAAAGCCACTTGGGGACCTGGATACACTTGATTCCCACAGGAGATTCATTGTCAAGGGCTTTAAGATCAGGTAGCCATCATCTCTGGGGCTGGTAAGGGAGATTCTATTTTCCCTGCTCTTGGCAGAGCAAATCTCATTGTGGTTCCATAGGAGGCAGAAAGGCTAATTCACAGAAAAAGGACCCTACCATGAAACACATTCTGGAAATGAGAAGAAAAATCAGTCAGCACTGAGAGTTCCATAAATCTCCTTGGCCTAATGTGTGTCAGTAATAAGGTAGGTGAGTAATTGGTTTAAATGTATGATTTCTCATTTGATACAGAACTCCTCTAATTTCTAATTTCTATCCTGCAATGCTGGCTCACATGTTTGGAATAATATCATTATTATGTTCTTTCATCTTTTAGTATAACAAAGAACCAGGTGGCACGATTTCAATAAAAAAATATTAAGTTCAGGTTCTTTTGTCTGTTGTATGCATCCAAAAAGGATTTTCTTTGATAGAATATGGCCATTATTGGATTTTAATTAAATGACTGGTGATTATGAGAGCCACATTTTTTGGCATTTTATATCTTGCTTTTACAAAGCTCAAAAATCTATAATGCTGTTTGGAAAATCCAGTGTTTCATATCTAACTGTTGCATACTCATTAGCACTAATCAGTCATCATCTCTTAGTTTATAACCAAAATTATCTTTTTTTGTGTGTTTATAGTTCTTTTTTTAATGGAGACAAAAGTCCATTTATGTGAACCTGGATGAGAAAGATCTGGGGATGGAAGCCATGCCCAGGAATCATACTTGGCAAACTGGAAATATTCCAAACACAGCCTGATTTACACTCCTACCTTTTTCCTCATTCCTTATTACTTACTGTTCTTGGACCCATAAAACCTTAGCTAGTGGTTTTTACTAAACTAGTGTATTAGTAACCTCTCCCATTACTGTAACAAAATACATGGGTGAAATAAACTTAAGAAAAAAAGTATTTGCTGTGGCTTACAGTTTGAGGGCATGCTCTTTCATGGAAGAGAAAACCTGGAGACAGGAGCCAGGGCTGTTGGTCACATTGCATCTGCTGCAGTTAGGGAGCAAAGAGAGATGATTGCTGGTGCTCAGTTCACTTTATCCCTTTTTACCCTGGAGCTTAGCCCATGGAATAATGCTGCCCCCATTTAGGGTAGACTTCTTGCCTCAGTTTAATTTAATCTAGAAACTTCCAAATAGATATGCCTAGGTTTGTTCCCTCAGTGGTTCTAGATCTTGTCAAGGTAACAATCAATATAAACCATCATAATGGACAACCAAGTCATATATAGTAAACATTATATATGTTTACTATTTTATACCACGTCAAACTTAGGGAAAGGCTGATTTCAGACCACCAATGACAAGTCTCCCTAAGGCAGGGGAAAGGCTTGTGAATTCAATTTCTGCACATCATCAACACCAATGCTATTGGTTTCTCCTCCTATCTGGTTCAAAACCCACTATCTTTATAGGTTTGTACATTATTGGCTTACAGGTTTTTTTTTTGTAAATTACTTTACCTTTGGTCTCCATCTGGAACTTGCATCTATCTACTCTGAAAGTAAAACAGTTATTTTCCTAACACTGACCAGGTGGAGAAGAAAAAATCCAAAAGATGGCAAGCCGTACTTAAAGCACACACACACACACACACACACACACACACACACACACACACATCTATGCTGTAGGAGGAAAAGAACCCGTTAGAAGAAGGCTTATTTTGAAGCCTCAGCTTATCTCCTCTGTGAAGCTTGAAGCAAGCTGCTTCTTTGGTTTGAGGTTACCATGAAGGAGTGAAGCTGGCCTCTAAGGTGATCCATTACATTTCTATATGACTTTACTTTCAGCCACATTTAGTCACAAACCTAAGTGTATTGTGAAATGTGGTGAAATGGGATAGTCAGACTACTTCACCATGTCTGTCTAATCCGTTGAATATATTTATATGATAACTGTATAAAAATGGGTATAAGAATTAATGTGATTCTTTCTTAGTGGAAGGGACTATATAAATTGTGTAATTTTTTCCCTATCTACCAGCATTTGTTAATACTCAGAGCATCTATTCCTTGTAATCAAGCACTATGTATTTATCATACAATCGTTACCTTATTAGGCTATAATAAATGTCTAGTTAAGTGCATATAGACTGTTTCTGTTGCAATTTAATTACCAGCACAGTTAATTAGGCAATGCACTCCATCACCATTTCTATTCAGAACTTGACTTTATTAAGCAGGTTTGAAAAAAAGACCATTGGACCCAAAATCCTTGCCTAAGAGGCATAGTGAAGACCACAAAACCTCATCAGCACTTACACAGTCCTACTATGTGTCAACATATTATGCAATTATCTAAAAACCTCCATTTTACAAAGTACTGCCTAAAGTAAGCATGGTAGGGAGCCAATAACTCTTGTGTCTTTTCATCCAATTTAGCTGCTATGCTTGGGAACCTCAGAGAGAAGAGATGGGTGCTCTGTATTGGGCAGGTAGCTCCATCTCAGAACTGTAACCAAAAGCTTTCAGAGATCCTTGGAGGCATGCGCTCCCTATGTGCCAGGTATTTTCTTTTCTTTTTTTCCCCATACTTTATTTACATTTCAAATGTTTCCCCCTTTCCAGATCTCCCCTTTGGAACCTCCCCATTCCCTCCCCCTCCCCTGCCACTATGGAGGTATTCCCCTACCCACCTACCCACCTACTTTTCACCTCAGAACTGTAGTTAGAGGCCCTTATAGATCCTTAGGAGGCTGTGTTTCTATGAGGTATGCATTTGAGAATCACCCATAAAGCTCAACCACATGATATATCCTGCTTCAACTGGGGACAGAAAGTGGCCTTTAGTTTAATAACCCGAAGATTGTCAAGTGTGCTTTTCCTCAGGAATATCTGGATAAAAGGATTGTTACCAATCCCTTTACTTGAGAGAGAACAAAAGCCCTTAGAGAATTAAGAGGAAGAAGGAAAGGGAGGAGAATGGCAGGAGAGTGGGTAGAGGTAGGAAATATGAAAATAATAAACACTTTATAAACTATGACTTATGCTGAACACTAAGTCCTCAGGGTTTGGAAAAGTCCTGATGTAGCAGCTCTTATGAGAAAGAACATGTTAGGACTGGAAAATACATAACACAAGCTTTTCTGGCAATTAGTTGAAAGCCTGAAGTTTGGAATAGGACCATCTTATAACCAAGTCCTCATTTTGATGGTTAAAAATTCAAGAATGTTTTTCTGATACTCGGTTCTTACTGTGAAATGAACTTAGGAATGACTGTCGCCTTTCTTCGGAGGTCAGTAGTGAGTCAAAGTATAATTGGTGAAAAGTACCTGAAGTTTTTGTAATAGTGAGGTTTCTGTCACTATCACAAAATATCTGATATGAACTTTATAGGGAAAAAGAGTGCTTACTAAAACTCAAGGTTCACGATTGACTGACAACATCGCTTTGGACCTGTGGAAAGGTAAGCATATTCTGGTAGTAGTGCATGGGTGGACCAAATCTCTCAGCTCACATCCAAATGAAATGGTAGAGGAAGTAGTGATGATCTCACATTCCCTTGGGACATGGAGAGGATGGAGTGATG
>JADRCH010000133.1:5455808-5505766 GCA_019843965.1 Rhynchomys soricoides | reverse complement strand
GGACATGGAGAGGATGGAGTGATGATCCCACATTCCCTTGGGACATGCCTCCATGACTTAACAACTTCTCTAAACATCCATATCACAAAGATTTCACTCTCTGTTCTCCATTCTTCACACCTTTTGGAATGTACCAGTCACCCAGATGGTTTCTTGTGGCCTCCATCTTTGATTCTCTTCATTCTCAGTTCTTCAGACAGGGGCTAAACTACTAAGTCACCCACTGCAGAGAATATATCAATGGGTATCTTAGTCCTTATAATCATGTGACCCAGTCCCCATAAGTTTTCTCTCTGTCCCCATTCTTCAACCATTATATTGATCCTATTCTGCAAGAGGAACCCCCACGAATGCCGGGAGGGATGAGGCTGTGTGGAAATAGGGATTACTAATTTTATAGGGCATATGGGTAAGAGTTTACTGGGAAAGGGGCTTTTAAGAAATAGCTAAGGAAATGAGGCAAGAAGGTGTTTGCAGAAACAGCAATTCTAAAAGGGAGAAGAGCAAAGCACAACACGCCAGATTTGGGAACATGCTTGGCCCTAGGGGGGAAGTGACAGAGCCAAGAGAAGTGGAGTGGAAGGAGTGACAGAAAGAATTCTAGGCAATGAGGATGACAGAGCAAAAGAGCAGAGTGCTCAGTTCCAGAGAGGCCAGAATAAATTTTTTGTATTTTGACTTAGGGAAGGCAGGCTTTTGAGTAGGTAACTGACCAGATCGGACTTCAATTTAGCAAGTTCATTTACCTTCAGTGTGGAGAATGAATAGTTGAAGAGGACAGAACTAGGTAGACTTATTTAGTGGCTGTAATTGTGGTGAGAGCTGATGTTGTGTTGAAAGTGTTAGTGGTGGTGTGGGGAAGAGTCAAATGTGGATAGAGTGTGATGGTAAAAGCCACAGCATCCTCTGATTATGTGGCAAGTGAGAGAAAGAGAAAGCAAATGTGATCTTAAGATTCCGATTCAGACAATGTGTTAGTTCCTTTTCTCATTGTTGCAATCGAATAGCTGACTACAGTAATTTGAGAGAAGGGCGGTTTATTTTAGTTCACAGTTCAGAGTATAAAGTCTACGGGTGATGCCATGGGAGCAGTGAGAATTGTTCCTTTCCATGACTGCAGGAGGCTGCTTGCTCACCTCTTGCTGGATCAGCAGAGAAAGGGGAATGTGGTGCTCAACTGGTTTTTGTCTCCCCCCCCCCTTTTATTAAATCTAAGCTACGCTCATGATGAATGCCATCTCTGCTCATGGTGGTATGGATCATCCCCAGATCTCTTGGTGAATCTATTCTGGAAGCGTCTTCACTCACTCAGACACACTCAGTGTACACTCCATTTATGACCCAGGTATTTCTCAATCCAATCAATTTAAAATTCAGCACTAACCTCACAAGCAGTAAGAAAGGGGCTGCCATTTACTGGCAAAGAAATGTGGTGATGGGGATGGAGATGATGACAAATTCAGTTTTGTGCTCGCCATTTAAAATAACAAACTTGTGTTAATGTGATGTTGTTACTTTGTGATTAGATGCAAGAAACTGGCTTCCAGCGATGTGCTCTGATCTGTAGTATCAATCAGGAACTAGGCCACAGGAATGGGTGCAGACACCAAAGAATGCCAGGCAGGGATGTCACTCCATATGTGAGCCCTGGAGCAGAAGGAAACTGCAAGACACCTCAGGAGAAGAAACTTGGAAAGAGAAGCAAGTGACAGGGGAGAACATGAGTAGGAAATAATTGGAAGAAAATTACTTCAAAGAAGAGGAAGTTTTCAGTGTTGTTGAGCTCTGCAGGTAGATTTAAAACAAAGATTGAGAATGAACCACGTATTTATTCCTTTAAAAACAATGTAAACACCACCAACATCCTTGAGAGCATATTTATAAGAATTCTGTGAATAAAACCTGAATTAGTTTGTACTGAAAAGTCGAAAGGAAGAAATTAAGTTCAGAATGTTCTCAAAAAGTGTTACAAAGAAGAATAGAGAAATATGAGAATCACATACCTGAGTGTGGGACTAAATGAATATTTTTAAAGAAGAGAAAAATAGCAGCATGTTTATGGGTTCTTCCTCCCTCCTTCCCTCCCTCCCTTTGTCTCTCCCTCCTTCCTTCCCTTTTCCCCTCCCTCCCTCCCTCTCCTCTTCCTCTTCTTCCTCTCTCTCTCTCTCTCTCTCTCTCTTCTTTCTTCACTTTATGTTCAGGTTGCAGCACTTGCTGCATCCTTTCTTCTCAGTCTCACCCTCACAAAATCTCCTCCCATTACCCCCTCTCGTTCTCCTCACAGAAGGGAAAGCCCCCATTTGGTACCACCCTGTCTGAAACATCAAATTGCGGCAGGACTAAGCGTATCCTCTCCCACTGAAGACTGACTAGGGAATCCAGCTAGGGGAAGGGGGTCCAATGGCAGGCAACAGTATCAGAGACATACCTGCTCCAATTGTTAGGGGATCCATATGAAGACAGACCTGAACATCTGCTACAAAAGTGTGTGTGTGGGGGGGGGGCAGGGGAAGCTATGTTTAGCTTCTGCATGCTTTTTGGTTGTTGTTTCAGTCTCTGTGAGCTCCCATGGGCCCAGAGTTAGTTGACTCTCTATGGGACCTCTTGAGGTGTCCTTGATCCCCTCCCCCACTTGCATCCACCCCTGGCTCTCTAAAGCCTGTCCCTCACTCTTCCACAGGATTTCCTGAGCTCTGCCTGATGTTTGGCTATGGGTCTCTGCATCTGTTTTTATCAGCTTCAGAATAAGCCTCTCAGAAGACAATTATGCTAGGTTCCCGTCTGTAAGCATAGCAGAGTATCATTTATATTATCAGGGGTTGGCTCTCTCACATGGGATGGGTCTCAAGTTGCGGAAGTCATTGGTTTGCCTTTTCCTCAGTCTCTGTTCCATCTTTTCCATGTGCATCTTGTAGGCAGGAGAAATTTTGGGTCAAAGCATTGTGGGTGGACTCTCTCTACTGGAAGTTCCTCTTGGCTACAAGAGGTGGCCACTTCAGTCTTGATATCCCATACTGCTAATAGTCTCAGCTAGGAACGTAGACTAAATTTATCAGGACAGTATAACCCTGGTAAAGTTTATGTACCCCAAGATAAAAATGCCTAAAATGGAAAGTAAAAATAGACAAAATTAAGCTGAGAAATGGAAAATCCACAATCTGGATGTTTGACAGAACAAATAAATTAAAAGAAAGTACTGAGGCTACAATCTGTGTAGTATTGTCAAATGCTTGGCCTGATTTGCTTTTTACAGAACCCTAAACTCAGCAACAGCAGATTATACATTCTTTTCAATCACATATGAATCATATACCAGGAATGACCATATGCTAGCTAATTAAATTAGTCTCAATAAATTTCGAAGAATTGAAATCATGCAGTGTACATTCCCTGAAGGCCACACATTAAATTATAAATCAACGACATAAAGATATCTAGACAGACAAATATTTGGAAATTAAGCAATATACATCTAAATCATCCACATGCTAAAAATAAACTTCAGAAATTAAAAAAAAATGAACTTAATGATAATGGAAATCCAATATGTCAGAATTTATGAAGTGTAGCTAAGATAGCACTAAGGGAAACTTATAAATTTAAATGCTTATATTAGAGGAAAAGAACGCTAAAAAAGCAGTTGCTTACCCATCCATATCAAGAAACCAGAAAAAGAAGAGTAAATTATGACAAATGCCAGAGGAAGAGAGAAGATGAAGATAAGGATGAATATGAACAAAGTATGAAGTGAACAAGTGATGGAGAAGATGAACCACATTTGGTTATGTATGAGTAAGTTCTTCATATCTCAACCCTCAAAGTAGAATGAAAGAGAGGCAATTACTAAAAGCCCCACAGATATTAAAAATATAACATGTGTACTTCAAACTATATTTTACAAAAATTTAAATTTGTCAATTCTAACTTTTGAAAACTAACAAAACAAAAGACTTAAAAAATTGGAACATCTGGCCTGAAGAGATGGTTTCCTTGGTAAAATACTATCTGTATAAACATGATAGAAGCTAGGTGTCATAAATGGTTTAACCATATTGTGTTCCATGTTTTTTTTCTTTTATGGTCATGTGTCTTTGGTGTTTTGAAGCCTCTTGTACTTGGAAAGAAAGTTTTCTCTTATGATTTTCTTAAAAATATTCTCTATGCCTTTGCTATAGTGCTCATCTCCATCTAAGTCATCATCCAAAGACTAGGTAAGTCTTTTCATGGTTCCCAGAGGTCTCACATATTTTGCTCAGTCTCACAAATGCTTATAACTCCAGATCCAATGTGCTCCCCTGACTTCTACAGGCACCCCAAAACACTGGCTCATATACTCACCCCCATATACTAAAAAACGAGTAACAAAATACATCCTAAAAATAATTTTCAATGCCAAATTCTTTTAAAATTTCTTTGAAAATTGACATGTGAAAAAAAGGAAAATGAAGTTTATGTTTGCAAATCAAAAGGTGGTATATATAATTAGATTGGCTAGGAAGAAACAAAGTTTCAGATATACTTGATTTTAGCTAGAAAGTAAGTGGATCTTATTTAAATATATGAAAATAAATTCAAAATCAAGTCATGTAAAAGGAAATTCTAAGTAAATATAGAGCAATTTTAATTTTTAAGCAAAGTAAGCAATTGCAAATTTTAGACCATAAAGGAGGTAGGTAGAAATTTTACCAAAGTAAACAGAAAGATTCTCTCTCTCTGCCTCTCTCTGTCTCTGTCTCTGACTCTCTGTCTCTCTCACACACAAACTATCTATCTATCTATCTATCTATCTATCTATCCATCTATCTATCTTCTATCATCCGTCTATCATCCATCTATAATCTATCTATCTATCTATCTATCTATCTATCTATCTATCTATGTTCTTAGAAAAGAAGTTTTTCTAACAGTCCATATTGTTAATTTCAGTTTTAATCTTGATGAAATTTTTCTTGAAGCTCAACTAGTTACTGCTAGTATTTGTACATAAAGTAGTGAGGCTTATTCTTTTTAAAGAATAATTGTGGATCTTTAACTTATTAGGAAGTAAGATAAAGTTTTAGTATCTAAAATCGTGTGGTTTGGATGCTGGGATAATGTAAAAATTGACCAATGTTTAGAGTTAGAGCTGGAGTTATGGTTAGGGAGATGGATCAGTGAGCAAGGGCACCAGCTGTGAAGCAAGAGTAATGGAATCTAATTTCTCAGCATCCTTGAAAAAATTAGTGTGGCTGTATGTACCTGTAACCCATGACCTAAGAAGCAGAACCAGGAAGATCTTAAGAACTCACTGGCCAGTCAGCCTAGTTGAAATGGTGAGCTTCAGGTTCAGTAAGAGACCCTGTCCAGAAACACAAAGTAGGGGAAAACAGAAGACAAGCAATATCTTCAGTCCTCCGTAAGCATGTACATGGGTACATAAATGTTATATATCCCCACCTCCCATATATAAACATACAATAAAACAAATAGCACAACAATCTAAAAGCAAATACACACAGAAACTCTGTATATGATATTACAAAGTAGTTAGGAAATGAGAGGCTATTCAGTAAATTGAATTGCCAGAATTTGATTTCCATGTGAAATGAATATGATACAAGTTTCACAGTAAAAAGATGGAAATAGATACATATATTACAGATGTAATGTGAAATGGCTTATAGCAAAAAGGTGCATCTTTTTAAGAGAAATAAATGTTTCTTCAGCAAGACACGTAAGGAGAAATCATTAAAAAATCTTGTATTTACTTACACTAAATCATAAACATTCCTTGCCTGAGAGACAATGCAAGAATTTCAAAGGCCAGTGGTGCACACAGAAAGTATGCTTGCAATAGTTTTAATCAAAAGACATGTGGCAGCTTCAGCTTGAATTTGTAAAGTCCTACAAACTAATAAGAAAAAATGAGTCAGTTAATAGGGAAAGGTGCTAAAGGTAAGTGGGCTGTCATTCACACTAAGAAAGCTTGGCTAGCCGCCACACTTAAACAGCAGCCCAAACACATTGGTGCATAAGTCAAAGAAGTTTGAAAAAAATCTCTTTACATGTGGCAGGAAAAAGTTTAATAATACCAAGTGTTGTTGAAGATTTAGAGAGACATGAGTCTTTATACTTTGTTGATGGGTGAGTCGATGGGTAATGAAGACTCTGGAGAGTGATTTATCAATATATATTAAGGATGAGAATGCTAGTAGTTTATGAGCCCACATTTCTACCTTTTACTCTGTAGTCCATAGCAACTCAGCCTCAGATGAAGGAAGGATGTCAACAAGGGCATCTTTCAGCTGGGTTTATGGTAGCAAATTGGAAAAACTATGCATGACCATTCATGTGCAAGGTTGTAAGTTTTTAAAGCTCATTTAATAAACCTTATAGCCACTATAGTCACAGACCCCAAGGTATGTGTTCAGTAGGATCATTTGAAAATCTTTCATATTATAAAGAATGTCGTGCATGCCTAGGGAAAGCTCACCAACCACACATGTTTTTGTGGCCTTTCACATGTAGTGAAAGTAAAGTCTCAGGGAGAGAATTATTTGCTGTGTTCAGTAGACATCTAGGTGAGTAAGACTGTTGGGAGCTGTACAAGTTGTACATGTAACCATCTATGTTCTCATATAAAGAATAATATACAGCAACTATGTCAAAGTATTAACAGCTGTTTGGTTTGGATCATGGTGAATACAAATGAAACTACTTTCTAAAACATGACAACCTGGGTGGAGATAAGATAAATGAATAAGTTACAGACATTCCAAACAGAAAAGGTAATAAATGTGGTGAAAAACATTTAGTAATCAGAACGCCTCCCCCCCCCCCCCCCTTTTTTTTTTTTTTTTTTTTTGGAAATGAATGAGCTTGCTATTCCTGCAGGGTGCCCTGCAGATACCCAATGATCCTTCATTAGAGATGCCAGAGTAGAATCTTGGTTTGAGCAAGAGTGTCTTAGAACACCAGATATTTCAAATTCCTTCAAAATTTAATGTGTTCATGGATGTTTGACCAATAGTACCTATGGGCAATTTGACTGTGAATAGGAATGGGTATGTGGTACCATTATTCTTTGTGCTGTGAGGATGGCTTTAGGTGGATGTGTGTAAGGTTTGGTTCCTTCCAAAGAAAGACTTTGACTTTGCCATGGATCTCTCTTTGGTTCTCAACACCACTTTATAGAGTGATTACCTCTTATATTTAGAAAAAAATTCTCTCCTATTTGGCTGTATATGGTCTTAGGTTTTTGAAGAATATTGAAGGTTTCAACCATATTCCTCTGGGTAGACCCAACAAGTGTACCAATACTGATGAAGTGTTTTGGAAAGCTATCACATACTTTCTTAACCAAAGAGGCATAGGCTTTTATGTATACCTCCATGGACAGGATTTAGGAAGATGAAGAGAAAAATAGAATGTTTCAGGAAGAAAATCTAAGGATTGTTTTAATTGTTTCTATATCATCTTACTTAACTTTTCAAGCTGCATACAGAGAACATATTGATATTCTTTTATGCTTCAGATGAAATAAAAGTCTTAGAGAAGACTACTTGTTAAAGGCTCTGCATAATTTGGAAAGAGGTTAAGAAGAAGAGAAAGAGACTGAATTAAGTATGGTAGCTATAGAATGATGACCATGCTGACTAGTTTTACTTCAGATTTAAACAAGCTAAAGTCATTTGTAAGAGCAAACAGCTACTGAGAAAATGCTCTCATTAGGCTGGCCTGCAGGGAAGGCTGTGGGTACATACTTAAAATTAGTGATTGATATGGGAGGGCCCAGTCCATTGTAGATGGTGCCATCTTCTACTAGTTGGTCTTGGGAGTATATAAGAAATACAACCGAACAAGTCATGGGCAGCAAGCTAGTAAGCAGCATCCCTCTATGGCCTCTGCTTTAGTTCCTGCCCTCTGTTAGTCTCTTCCCTGATTTCTCTTGGTTGATGGACTGTTACCTAGAAGTATAAAATGAAATAAATCATTTCCTTACTAAGTTGCTTTTGGCCATAGTTTGGTCATGGTGTTATAGCAATAAAAATCCTTAGACAGTGACCTTGAAAGTAATAAATCTTCAGGCATTTACCTACTTTTTTTTGTGTGATAACTGTAGGCCCAGTCCTGTTAGATCATTTGAAATACAGAACACTTTTCACATTTCATGGACCTGAAAGTCTGTTGACATAAACATTTACAGACAACAACGAAATGGAGTAAATTTCAACCATTTGTTTTGGGGAAAGGAATCTTTCCATTTTTGCCAGAAACATGTCTTTGGATGCAGGCTCTAGCTTATCAAGCTAGGCAAGAAAATGACCGATCATGAGACAAAGAAAGGAGAAAGCATGGGCATGCATGTGCCACACACATACATTACTTTTTATCTCTATGGCTGTCCCCCATCCCACAATCTCTCTCCCAGTCCCCCTCCCCTGAAAGAGTAGACCCCCTTGGTATCCCTCCATCCTGGCTCATCAAGTCTCTGCAGGGCTAGGCTCTTCTTCTCCCGCTGAGGCCAGACAAAACAGCCGAGTTAGGGGAACAGATTCCACAGACTGGCAACAGCTTTAGAAATAGCCCCCACTCCAGTTGTCCGGGGACCCCATGAAGACTAAGCTGCACATCTCCTACATATGTGTGTGTGGGGTAGGTCTATGCTCTTTGGTTGTCGTTTCAGTCTCTGTGAGCCCCCAAGGATCCGGGTTAGTTGACTATTTTGGTCTTCCTGTGGAGTTCCTATCCACTTCAGGGTGCTCAATCCTTTCCACAGCTCTTCCATAAGAGTCCTCAAACTCCATCAACTGTTTGCCTATGGGACTCTGCATTTGTCTGAATCAGCTGTTTGATAGAGGCTCTGAGAAGACAGCCATGCTAGGCTCCTTTCTGCAAGCATAACAGAGTATCATTAATAGTGTCAGGGATTGGTGCTTGCATGTAGAATGGGTTTCTGGTTGGGTCAGTTATTAAGTTTTCAACTCCACACAAAAATGGTGGTAGAGAAAGAGAAGAATTTCGTGGACCTAAATCTGTTATTTGGCTAAGAAAAACTGTTCTTGAGATTAAAATTGCTGATACTTTATCTAAAAAAAAAAAAAAAAAAGCCAAATTCATGCCCAGAAGTTAAACTTTTGCCCCATGCAAAATAACTGTAAGTGGTCTTCAAACTAAGGATTTGCAGAGGGTTCTTGGGGCTCTCCTGAAGAACAAGAGATGAATCATGTGGCACTCTTGTCTTTAATCTTCTTCAATCACTGCTTCCAGGAAGAATGAGGTACCTCTGTCTACTTGATAATTTATGGGTTCTGGTAGTACTTCATCTGAGGAAGATCTTTGAGATGTACTCCATTATAACTCAAGGGCTTGTGGTCTTCAACCTGAGTGTCTCCATTGATTTTGATTTAGCCATTGCTTTGAGCAGATGGTCTTCCATTGATTAGATTTATTATCAAAAGATTTAAAGATTTGGAGTTTTAGAAAAACTAGGGAGACTGATGGTCCAGAGCAGTTCTAGAGAGCTGGATTTAAGAGGTGGAGCTATCAGGTTTAAGAGACTGACACTACACTGACCTTTGTGCCATGGCCAGCTAATTCCTGCAGTACAGCCTAGGCAGCATTCTGTGAGGATATGACACCCTTGTTCCTGAAAGAAAAACCACCCTGTTCACTTGTGTCTGATGATTAACAGCCTACCAGAAGGAGCTGGGCATAGAGTTTGAGCTTTAAAATACTGTATGTATGGATGATCCAGGTGATGAGGCTTTCATCAATGGAAGACACACCATTATCGATGAGCTAACTAAGAACAGGTTTCTTGAATGGACCTTGTGTTGGCAGAATATCATGGCATTTTGGAGAGATCTGGGGAAAAAGATGCATAAGTATTCCAGTCCTTGGTGTCCTGCTAAACTGTAGCTATCAGAAAGGCTAACAGAAAAGCTGCTTGGTGTATAAACTCCAATGTGGCCAGCATGTGTTTTCTTCATTACTATCCTGACACACAGAGATTGTGTGTTATTCTTGTTTGTCAACTTGATACATCTGGAATCAACTAATACCCAAACAGCTGGCAGCAGCTATGAAGGATTCTTGAAGTATTATTTGACTTGGGAAGACTGACCATAAATACAGGCCACACCTTTTGGTGGCATCCCACATTTGATATTTGCCTGTTTGCCTTTCCTCTAGTTGGCAAGTTAATCTATCCAGTGGAAGTATTCCTTTGCCTGCAACAAAACTTCTGGATTTTAAAGTAGACTGAAGACTAGGAACTCTCCATGAATCTTCAGCCCTAGCTTGGAACTGCTGAGACATCTAGGCTTGTGGAAGGAGCAAGTATTGGCATCTTATGCCTTTCCATCATGAGAGAGAGTCATTGTTGGGCCACCTAAACCACAGCTATAAATCACTGTAATAAATACCTACATGCTAATAGTTCTGTTCATTTCGAGAATCTCAAAGAATACAGTGACTTTGATTTTGGTTATATTCTTGACAGAAAGTATTGAGACATGATTTCAACAAATGTGTATTAAGGTGATACTTGGCTTTTGTTGGTGACTCATGGATTGATATAATATCTTGTTTTCAACAGAATGGGACTAATGTGAACAGAAGGGAGTCTAGATTATTAACACAAAAGAGCTAAAGAAGGTAGAAATAAGAACAAGAATCATTGGTTATTTTGAAGACAGATTAAAAACTTTTGTGCCTTGTCACATAAACCGGTCCCTTTATGAATGGTTGCTGTGGATTTTTTTCCACATTTATGTTTTGTTTTAATTTTTAAAGTGAAAACCAGTGTTGCCAAAGTTAATTTTATTTATGCTTAGCATTGGTGTTTTTATTTTGCTTATTTATTAGAGCCTAGTTTATTTAAAATAATGGTTTCTCGTAAGGTTTAGATTGATAAGGGTATATATAATCTCACAAGACTTCCCTGTTTATAGGCACCCTGCATGAGTTCTCTGTTGTGATGATGTAACACTTCAGAGAACCCCATTTCTACCTGTTATCCCATGAGCTATGTAGAATTAGCCCCCTCCCTCCCCCCCCCTCCACATATGACACTCTCGCCAACAGTTTCTCCAGGGGCTTCAAGTGCTGCTTCTGCCCTCTCACCTCTGAGATCACTCCCTATCCCTGGCTGGCTTTTGTGATTCAGCACTGGGGTTTTAGTTTTTTATCTGACTTTCAAAATTTCTACCCTCATTACAGTATATGCCTCCTGGCCTGGGAACGCCCCCTCTAAAACTCCAGCTCACAAATGAGTAGAGTTGTGCTAAACCCACATCTCTGGTCTCCTCCTCTGCTGTATGGACAGGATCTAAATGCTTAGTATATTTCAGTCTTCCTATATGTGAATGCCGATTATTCCACTCTTCTCCAATTCCTTTCACACAAATTTTAAAATTTGTGTTATTTGTGTTATTTGTTTGTTTATGTGTTTACTTACAGATTTACTGCAATCTAGACTGCTTTCAAACTTTCTAGTTGAGGCTAGCTTTGAGCCTTACTAGTGAGGCACCTTACTGCCTTTACTCCTTGAGTCCTGGGATTGCAGATATGCATTACTAAGCTCAGTTAGGGGTTCGAAGGAACTGAAAACATGATTCACTTGGAAAATGCTAGATGTAACAGTATGAGGACATGAGTTTTAGTCCCCATAACCCAGATAAAAAGCTGCTCATGTTAGTATTTGAAGCACGGGGGAGCTGGAAACAAGAAGATTCTGGAAGTTTGCTGGCCCAGCAGCCTACCTGAATCCTCAAGCCCAAGGTTCAGTGAGAGACTTTGTCTCAAAATACTAAGTCAATAAAGAAATAATGACATGGAATGTGATTAAGGAAAACAGCAGATATTGGTCTCTAGCCAATACACCCATTCCTTCCTGCTTCTTGTGCTAATCTCTGTACTATCGATTGCAAGCTTGAATCTTTGGTTTAGGACTTTACCTACTATGTCATCACCTCTTTGGAACCATTCCATGCTGAGGTTTAACAAGTGATCTTTGTTTGAATTCATTCTGGTCTCTGCTTTCTGGGTTCCTGACTCCAAGTGCTTTGTGGGTGTGAGAGGCCTTGGTGAGGAATTGTTGAAGGGGTCAATGGAATGAGTAACTTGGTGGAAGCATCTTCCTATGCACCTGGACACCACAGAAGAGGCCAACACATTCATCCATGAATCTGCTTCCTGCACACCTGGATTTGATGTTATTTCATTTCTTTTTTTATCTTGATCATGAGCTATTTTGTTAAATGACTCATAAAAACTAATTTTTCTCTAAGTAGAGAGACTTACATTTTTCCTTTTTATTCAATTTCTGCAGGACTTTTGTGCTTGCTTTCTGTATCAGGTACTCCAGCTGCTTTTTCCACTCAGCAGTAGGATTTTAGTCTGAGCCCAAAGACTCGAAATAATGTAAAGGGGCTACGCATTAAAATTCCAATTAAATGCACAAATGTACTCAGACACATGGACTGATGAAGCAGTAGGGAAATATTACTTATGCTTAATGTTCATCAGTAAATGGCAGTTTGTGGTTATTATTTTATTTATGATTTTATTTTATTTCAATTGTTAAAGTGTATGAATTACCTGTAATTACCTGTAAGAATATTGTTTACCTCAGACTTTTATTTTTATTGTGATTTCATTACTTATGAATCTTACTATCCTATTTGTAAAAATCAGAGTCTTTTTAATGTGATCAGATTAAACAACATAAAATCAAATGTAAAGGAGATAAAACTTTCACTAATAATCCTTAAAATGACATTATCTTATTTATTTATTTATTTATTTATTTATTTATTTATTTATTTATTTAAATTCCATTCTTTTCCCCCTCCAAGTCCCCCCACACAGTCCCTCATCCCATTTCCCCTTACCTTGCCTCCAAGAGGGTACCCTCCCCCCCACCCCCCCCATCCTCCTTTCCTGGAGCCTCAAGTGTCTAGAGGATTAGGTGCATCCTCTCCCACTGAGGCCAGACTAGGCAGTCCTCTGCTACATATGTGTGTGTGTAGGGGGGTAGAGGGTAGCTTGGACCAACCGGTCTATGTTGTCTGGTTGGTGGCTCAGTCTCTGGGAGCTCTTTGGGGTCCGAGTTAGTTGAGACTTCTGACCTTCCTATGGGGTCGCCCTCCCCTTAAGCTCCTTCAATCCTTTCCCTAACTCCTCCAAAGGGGTTCCTGACTTCAGTCCAATGGTTGGATGTAAGTATCTGCATCTGTCTCAGTCAGCTGCTGATAGGGACTCTCAAAGGACAACCATGTTAGACTCCTGAAAATGACATTATCTGACATGAGATAATTACTTATGCCTCTGTGGGGTCTTCAAGCATCACACCCACAGTTTTTGTGGAAAGATTTATTGTCTTTGCTCGCTTATCTGATATACCCTTCAAAGTCCATGAACTTTATGAGGTATACATATAGTATGTCTGGGGCACAGTGGCATGCATGACTACAGTCCCAGAAGTTGTGGAGTGGAAGCAGAGGACCAAGAGTCGTCCTTTCCTGAAGAATGAGTTTAAGGGAAGTTTGGGCTACATGAAACCCTGTTTTACTAAATAGAATAGAGTCTGGGGAGATGCTCAGTGGTTAGGAGTACATGCTACTTTTAAAGAGGACCCAGGATCAATTTCTAACACTCAAATGGCAGTTCAATAACACCTATAACTCCAATTACGTGGAATCTGGGGCTCTCATTTGCTCTCCATAGACAGTAGGCACAGACTTAATACATGGATTTCTATGCAGGCAAAACACCCATCCACACAAAATAAAATTTAAAAAGATACATAAATATGTACCATCTAAACATGCATATATAAATAGAATATATAAACCTCATATTTATAATATTGCTACATTTTATCATACCTGTAATATGAAGTTTGCCAGGATAACTAGTTGAAGAGCAGAAATCTGATGGGCTTAGACTAGAAGGTTCAGGGAAGAAGTGCTGTCGTATTGTTCTTTCTCAGGAAGCATGCATTTAAATGGGTAGTAAGACCTTTGTAAGGAGCTGGAATGGACCCCGCAACAGTATAATTTCAAGAGTGATATTGAAGAAGACAAACTACAGTTTCCCAAAAAGTCTTGTTCATGGTTATAGAGATAAGTATTAGCCTCCAAAGCATCAGTAATATGGAGGGAATGGAATATTTTCCTAATGCCCCAATAGCACAGAAGGTAGAGCTTTGATTACTTTGATTCATGACAAGGGGCAAAGTCACATAAAATATCTATTCCTGTCACATGCTGTACATGTCACATACAAATGATATTTAGCCTCTCTCTCTCCCTCCCTCCTCTCTCTCTCTCTCTCTCTCTCTCTCTCTCTCTCTCACACACACACACACACACACACACACACACACACACCTCTACCCCAGTTCTCAATCCTGCTACTTCAAGTTCTGAGCCCTCCTGCCAGATGTTGCCACCTGTCTTTCCTCAGAAGGTCTTGGTAACATTCCACAGCTGAGCCCAGCAGGTGCCTGCCCCAGGCCAAATAAACATTAACAGAAGAGAAATCTTTCAGACTGGGCACCAGGGAAAAGTGATCTTGATGCTGTCCGTGGCATGAGCCGGGGCGATTGATGAGTTGGCATTCTGTCCCGGAGTCATCAATCATACAGAATCAATCTTGGCTCCCTCAGGAGCTAGCCCCCGGCTCACATAATTCTCTCTCCCTGCCACCAACCTGAACAGTCTGATCCCAGTGGTGGGAGCTGTTTTGTTCTGAGTTCAGCATTGATTCACTTGGCCTTCAGTACTATTTTCTACATTCCCCAGAAATGTCACTTAATTTATCCTCTCTGAGGTAGCTAAGTTGCTTGGGTCTTACTGCATTGAGTGGTACAGGCAAGCAGGGAAATGTGTCTGGCTTCTTATATCAAAGGTATGTGGACTTTGGAGCCTCTGTACATGAAAATCTGGACCAGTCTGTGTGCATGCTCCTGCACTCAGCTAGGAGGCTGAAGCAGTGGGTTGAACAGAGGCCAGGGCTGGGGCATCCCAGTCAGATGGCCTTGTTGTTTTCAGGACTTTACTTCCTGCCTGAAGACGCATAAGAATGGGGCCTATACACATTGCTCTTCAACACCTTCACCTGTGAAATAATAAAGCTAAAACAATCTATCTCGTGAAGTTGTAGCATTGAATTCTGCGATGGCCACAGTGCTTGCTTGCTGTGGAAGCAGATTGATCAGTGGGCATGATTTATAAGATTGCGATAATGAGGGCACAAAATTTCTAGCATTGACTATGGAGATAATAAAGTTGCTAGCTGTAAAATTTGAAAGCTTTAAGAAGGTGGCCTTTCTAGAAAGAATCACCATTTTAGTTTGTCTTGGAGTCTAGTATCTTATCAATGCTTACTTGTTTCCATATCTGTCCAAAGGAGCCCTTTCTGTCCTGTATCATAGGGAGAGAGCCTCATTGTAAAGGTGTCAACAAAATGTGGCATGCAGTGGATAGGACCACAGCTTTTCTGAAGGTCAGCTCTGAAAGATGAGCACAAGGCAGGGAGAGTTCTCTTCTTACTCTGCAGAGTCCTTGCTTCTTTGTAAAATGGGTACTTCTGGTTTACTATATGTATTTCTTAGGACTAAAAGTTAGAGAAAGAGGTAAGTAAGAGAAATGCCTCAAAACAGGCCAGGCTATAACCATGGGAGTATTGGGAAGGGTAGCCTGGTCCTGCCCAGGCCCTTGTGGGAGCTCAGGGAGCTGCCTTCTTAGTCTAGAGCTATGTAGATCACCACGTCTGTCTGAAGATCACTAGGTCTGTCTGTCCTTCTCTCCTAGCAAGCAGAATCACTTTTCCAAGAGATCTGAAGACTGCTTTATTTGTTAGAAGACAAGGAGGCACTAATAAATTCCTCTGTGTGAGGTGTTTAATTACATAATAATGTGTACACTAATCAGAGTAAATGTGTTTGTGAAAACACCTTGATATGGGAACAGTTAATCACCCAAGGCATTGCTTCTTAACACACCTTGGAAGTTAACTTAATTAAATTAATTAGAACAATGAAAAAATTGAACTGTTTATTGGTCCACGATGGCCTGAAGAAATGCTCCCCTCAAATGCAAGAACATCTCCCAAATGTAAGCCATTTCCCCCAAACTCTCAGCCCTTATGGTTATGGCTGTACCCAGGAGCCTGCAGCCGGCAAAAGCCTTCCCCTGTGCTTTACCTTGGAGTCATTTCCTGTTGCAGACAGAAGGCAGTCAGTGTATGCCTGAATTCACGTGTGCAGTCACACTACACACACACACACACACACACACACACACACACACATACACACACACAAGCACTTCTTTGTGTTTATCACAAAAGCTCAGGGAAATCCAAGAAGCTTTTATCCAGAACTCTATTGTGCAACTCACATTCAACCTCTGAGACATGGGTTCTAAGGGGGGGGGGCAGTAGGGGGTAAGCTGCTTTCTGATTATTGTCACCAGAGTCATCAGTTTTCTGTTCATAGGGATGGTGTTATCTGGATCTGTGTGGTGCTCTCAATGTAGCACCAGGTCTTAAGTGCATCCTTTCCTTTGCATCAGGTGATGTAAGGGCAAGGCACCACTCTTGGGCTTTGCATCAAGTGATGTAAATGCAAGGCACCCACTCTTGGAATCTATACGCTTCATTATTTAGTCCCAAGAAGAGCATACGTACAAGTCGCTGTGACAAATAAACAGTGCACATATGGGATCAGTCATTGAAGAAAGCTTTCTCATCATGGAAAGCCAGAGCCAATGGAAGAGGAAATCTTCCCTGAGGAGAGGGGTGTACAGAGTGATAAGGTTAATGGACACTCCTGAGTTTATCCCCCCAAATCCATAACCAGGAGGCTTTGATTCTTGGTGAGCTGTGTACACCTGGTTAGCATCTCTCTTAGGGAACTCTGTGCTTGAGAAAATGACTGCCTTGAAACCTTATAACAGAGCCACCTACCTGATGGCAGTAACTAAGAGCAGAGTTGTGTTTATGGCCTGAAATTCCAGCTATGAAAATAAGAGACTTTATAACAGATAACTTCAATTTGCCTGTTGAATTTACATTCTTTTTCTCTTAAGAAAAAAAAAAAAGCAGAATAAGAAAACAAAGACAAAGACAAAAACAACAAAAGCCCTCTTATAGTCACCCTCTGTCTGAAATTAGGGTAAGTTCCAAAGGACACAGATAAGGGCTGAGAGCGTAGAAGAGCCTCCTTTTATACCCTGTGCCACTGGGCAGGATCTATGAGTTTGCCTTTTATAAGACTTGCCCCTGCTCAATCAGAATCTTCTCAATAGAACTTCTCATGAGTCAGTTTGATTAGCGAAGCAGAAGCTTAGGATTTTGACACAGTTCTCTAACTAGTCCAGGTATCCAGGTGCCACAACATTGCTCAAACATCAAACTGATCCTGGCTCTGAAAACATAAGCACACAGGTAAAGTCACCTTTAAGCACCCTCGAGTCTGCCTTTGGAAAGTGAAAGCTTGCAGGGAATCCTTGCAGGGAATTGGCATGGGAAGACTCTATCCAATAGGGTAGAGATTTGTAAAATTAAGTAAAAGTGACAAAAGTTGTTATTGTCCCCAAGTTGGTCAAGAACAGGAGATGTTTCCAGCTTAAGGTCTGAGCATACTAGTCACAGTTAGTCTTTCTAAAGAAGATCCCTGGGTGAAAAAACTCAGCCTCTGCCAAGTCATAGAGCTGCAAGAAGGGAGCTACAGTCACAGGCTTTGCTGGCTGTGTCTTTTTCTTCCCCATCTTCTGCCAGGTCTTCAGGAAAGGAGAGGCTGAACAGCCTGAAGCAGAACAGAGGGTGAGGGGAGGAGCTAGCAGGGTAAATGCAGAATAGCCAGCGGGTGTCACCTGATATTAGTGAAGAGAAATATGCTTGAAAAGGGAAAAAATGAAAATCTGTTCTACATTTTATTTGAATTACTCTTTGTACATCAGGCCCATAACTTTTCTTAGTCTACTGCTAAAGATTTCCACATAGTGAGCTATAGAGATGGCTCAATTGGTGCTTAAAAGCTCAAAAGTGCTTACTTTGCAAGCATAAAAATGGAGTCCAATCTCCAGAACACAGTTTTTAAAAATATTTTTTTAAAAAAATTATTAATCATTCCATTTGTTTACATCTCAAATGATATCCCACTTCCTGGTTACCCCTCCACAAGCCCTCCATCTCCCTTTCTTCCCTTTTGCCTCTATGAGGGTGCTTCCCCACTCCCTACCCTCTCCCACCCCACCCCTTCAGCATCCTTCTATGCTGGGGCATCAAACCTCTACAGGACCAAGGGCCTCTCCTCCCATTGACGTCAGACAAGGCCATTCTCTGCTACCTATGTATCTGGAGCCATGGATCCCTCCCTGTATACTCCTTGGTTGGTGTTCTAGTCCCTGGGAGCACTGGGTGGTCCAGCCAGCTGATGTTGCCATCCAGGGACTGCCCCACCTGAAGATCCATCCTGTCTGCGGACACCAACCCCAACACTGTTGCTGTTGCCAAGAGACGCTTGCTGACAGGAACCTGGTGTGGCTGCTCCTTGGGAGGTCTGGCCAGCAACTGACCAATGAAGATGTGCATGCTTGGAGCCAGCCATCAGACTAAGCTCAGGGACCCAGGTGGAGCTGGCAGAAGGACTGGAGGAGCTGAAGTGGATTGCAACCCCATAGGAAGAACCCCAGAACACATATTAAGAAAAACCAGGCATGTGGTGGTACATGCTTTTAATCTCAGTGCTGGCAAACAGAGTAGGTATATTCCTGAAGGCCAGCTTAGTGTACTTGGCAAATTCAAGGCCCATGTCTGAAAAAAATGGCAGACAGCATCTGATCAATCTGGCCCTACATGTGTGTGTACATATATGCACATGTATAGACATGAATACACACATATATACCCATATCAAAATGAAGGAAAAACACTACATATGTTGCAGGCCAACTTCAATTTCTAAACTTCTTACACATAGAATATTACTACATAATATTCTATTTGTGTTAGAGAGTAGCCTAATGATGAATGTACTCTGTAAACAGGAGAGAAGGCTGGAGCAGGGCTGCACCCAGCCTTTAGAAAACAGAAGCGCAGAGAAACTCCATGGGGGGAGAAAGTGCTGGCCAGTGACATCCAGTGAGATTAGCTCTGGGCTCTCAAATGTTAACAAGTTTCTGAGTTTAAGTCATACTTTTTAAAAATGGCACACCCACCACCAGTAACAGGTAGTCCAAACATACCTTTTACCACTAACCCATACTAAAATTTTAATATGGAGGATGTGCTTGTTAGTGACATGGTCCAGTTAAAAGCCTAGTAAGGAATTTAGGTCAGACAAACAACCTTTACAGGAGTCAATACATGCTGCATGTCCACGTGCAGGAGTGGAATATAGGTTAAAGGAACCTGAAGATGCTAAAGAGGGCTGGACCATGAGAATGAGGGTCTGGGGTTGGTCTCAAATGATGGAGGGAGTTATTAGTATAACTTGTTCTCAGTGACCCTGTCTCAGGCCATGTTTATTTCATCTCTGGTCCTTAGTTTATTTTATTATCACAGTGCCTAGAAGACACAGCTCATGGCTTCTTCTAGTTTTTAATGTGCAGAGGAAATTTAGCTTTCTCAGTGAGCTTGCACCTACCATTTCAAGAGACCATGACTTCATGTTTTTGAGCACCTAGAGTCTCAATGTTTACAACTTACTTCTTTACAGAGAGCTTTTTCCCTCCAATAATGCTATAGGCACCTTGCTTTTGCATAATTAGCTTTGGACTGTCCATCTGTGTTCTAGAAGAGGCCACATTATACATGGGACCTGTGGGGAGATATGTTCAGTTGCCATGTTTTTGTTACAGAAAACTGTTCCAGCACCTGGAAAAGTGCACACACAGGACATTTAGATTTTCTGGTGGTGAGAGGCTCTCCATAAATAGTTCTCATGCAAGGACTCCACACTCACTGAGCAGATGATCTGAGTTTTCCAGCCATTTATCCATCTCTAAGTTAATGGTTTTTCTCACAGATGATTATGGAAGACAGATGCGAACGTAAGCGGAAAAGGTCTTCCTTGCCTCATCAGTTCAATCCTCCTGCAATTATGGCCCCATCAGATAGGCAAGAGAAATGCACTTCCAAACAGGATTCTAGAGCATGCCCTGTGTACTCCTCTGGCTTTCTGCCCTTCCGCTGAAGCCCTTCTTTCAAGTCTCTTTCCTGCTTCCTTCATGACCTCACTATGCTGGCCTTGTGGCCAGGGTAGGAATTGGGAAGCCATTTTCCTTTTACCATCTCTTGTTATTGGCCTGTAATTCTAGCTTTTCAATGTTAAGCATTCTTCATGAAGTCCAAATAGAAAAAGCAAGTAGAAAAGAGGAAAAATAATTCATTTCCTCTGCCACATGCCTTGTTGCCTTTACTCTAAAGTTCATACATAAAACCTGGAATATCAGTTGCACAGTGAGGTAACAGCGCATGCCTCACACCTGCAAAGATGTGAGGGGATGGAACTTCTGCTGGGACCATAGATACTTTATCTGGAGGTCACATGACTTCATACACTTTCTTCAATCACAGAAATTGCTCTGGCACCAATTGGGCCAAGGCTAATTTAATCTAGTTAAAAGTTCTGTCTCTTTAGTTGGATTTAGTATATGTATGGCCAGGTCACTTCTGAAGTTCAATTCTGCTTATTCCATTCTAACCTGTTTAATTCAAGTGACTTATGATATTTGAGGTAAAAAATAATTTACATTGGGCTGTGCATAAAACAGTTGAGGGTATATCCAGTTCTGCGCTTGTTTCTCAGTAAGATACACATAGAGACACAGATACACAATACAGACACACACAGATACACAATACACACACACACACACACACACAAGGAAGAGAGAGAGAGAGACAGAGAGAGAGAGAGAGAGAGAGAGAGAGAGTCTTTTATTTTTTTCCATATATACTTAGTGTCCCAAAAACTTAGGCAGAAGGAGGAAACTTTCTGTAAGTCATTCGTTTAGTATTTAGCTTTTACCTTCTGTTCTAGGCAAGGCTTCAGCCCTGGTTGTTTTTATTACCCTGTAAATTGGAGAAGTATCTGGGCAAACAAACACTGGTGAACAAGGCTTCTTTCCTCTGCTTTCTCTGCACTGCACCTGATTCTCAAACTGCCCCCTAGCCCCCAGAATTCTCTTCTTGGTTCTATTACCTTTACTGTGCCTAGAACTTAGGTTCATGGAGGATAAAGACTAATGCATGAAGAAAAGACTCACAATGTCAAGTAGTTATAGATAGTTCTATTCTTACACCTACATATGGAGAAGTAAGTTATCTGCCAGCTCCGGCCTCGTGAGATTCTTTGTCCATTCTTGCTTCTATCTAAGTTTTGAATCTGACTCAAGGATACAGGGTTTGCTGCTGAATGGAGGTCCACTTGGTAGTTCTTCCTCTAAACTTAAAGGTCTTTGTTTTCATTTTCTGTTGCTTTTTTGTTTTGTTTTGGTTTTGCACCTTAATGTCTCAGTTGATTGGCAGATAGAAGAGCATATTCTATCTTTTGCTCTCTCTTAGTTGGGTTATCCCAATTTTGCCCTCTGTGCAGCCCTCTACCCTACCCAGTGTGCACTGTGTAGATGTCCTTGAGGTAGGGAAGACCTCTTTAAGGCTCATTATGTACTGAGAAATGTTCCTGGCATCATGTAGGTCAGAGAAGAAGGATTGAAAACATATGTCATTCTACATATTCCGAATTACCTATGGGTCAGCTTGAAAAGTTGCTAACATATGTCTTCTCTCAAATTCAGTCTCTAAGAAACTTACATATTTTATGGAAAAAACACAAATGCCTTCAATAATTTGAAAATAGAAAACATAGCAGAGGGGTGCATTGGAATTCTGTTATTTCATAAATGGAGGGGCTTTTAGGTACATTAGAGAGGCAAGATTTTCTTGCTTCCAAGGATGCTTAGCACAGGGAAGAACCACCTCCCTTCTTTCATCCTTCTTCCAACATTAGCCTCCCTGGTCCTACCAGTGCCTTCCTCTTCTTTTCACCCTAACAACAAAGAACTACTGGTCTAGGCATCAACTGGAAATGGTGCAATCGGTCCTGTTTCACGGTAGGTAAAACCAAGGGTTTCAAGATCCATGTACGACTCTTCATCTCTTCTGTAAAATTATGCTAGACAGTCTGGCTCTGAAAACATTCTGGCTTTGCCTCATCCTTGCTTACCATGAAGACATAACAGTATATTTCTTCTCTTTCCTTGTGAGACACTCACTTTCTTCCCATCTAGAGAGTGGCACTATTACCATTGTATTGTATTGGTATTGCTTGTGTCATGGGAAGTGACAGACCTATGTAGGTCTCCAGGCAAGAGCTACTTGCTTCATGGGAATTTTAGGTTTCTGGCACATGCTCCCTGGTTTTACAGGTACATGTGAATATTCCCTGTTACCCTTAAAATGATTCGAAGAGTTGTATGCTTTATTTTGTTTGCTTAAATTTCTTTTGCACTAACATAGCATGACTGTGGCAGTTGAAAGTGGCTCTCTTGAAAACAAATCAACAGAGTATTTACATACCAATGTTCTTCTAATTACCCATCCTTGGGTCAAGGAAGTGCTAACATTTATCTTCTTTCAGATTTTAAACAAAGGTGATCTCTGAAAGCTACCAGTCTCTCTCTCTCTTTATTTTTTCATTCTCTTTTCCTCTTTTTTAAAAATTTTTAAAACTTTTTTATTTTTATTTTTCCTACTTTATTTACATTTCAAATGTTTCCCCCATTCCAGATCTCCCCTTTGGAACCTCCCCATTTCCTCCCCCTTCCCCTGCCACTATGGGGGTATTCTTCCACCCATTCACCCACCCACACTCTTCTTCCCTTGTTGGCATTCTCCTCTACTGAGGGATCTAACACTTTCAGGCCCAAGGGCCTCTCCTCCCCCGATGGCCAACAAGACCTTCACCTGCCCAAGAGTCACTTCACAGCAACTGTAGGGCTGAGTGTGAGTTCCCAGAAGGAGGAGTTGGAGAAGGGACTGAAAGAGCTGAGGGAGTTTGCATCCCCAGGGAGGCAGCAACAGTGACAACTGGCCTGACCCCTGATACTCCTGGAAATTGATCCACCAACTAAGGAATACACATGGAGGGACCCATGGTGCTGGCTACATGTGCGGCTACCAGTCTTTTTTACTTTCTTTCCTTCTTCTTTGGGGGCCCAAATCGTGGTGCAGTTGGGCGTTGGTGAGTGGCTCAGTCAAACTCTGGCTTCAGGGTTTCCACCCAAGCAGACATCTCCTGTTCATGGCCATCAGGAGAAATTCTCCTCATTCAACATCTTCATATTTATACTTCTGACCTCCTCTTTTTTAAAAAATAAAATTCCACATTTAGTTTCTTCATAGTATGAATTAACTGTCCTTGCTGAAATTCATCTCTGAATTTTCTCTATTTTGATTGTGATTTTTTTTTGTTGCTCTGAGAAGTGTTCAAAAATTTCTATACAAAATGTGATCCTACCACAAAGACTTGATATCCTTTTTTCTAATAATTATGAGGTTGTTGGTTCTAATCAGAGAACATAGAACTTTTCAGCAGAAAATAATCAAAACATAATTAGAATGGGCTATGCACTGAGGGTGAGGAATCAGCCAATGAACGAAAGGCATTATTTGCGAATTTAATTATAGAGCAAACTGTGTGTCACAGAACAGTTCTGAATGAGTTCAGCAAACACATGTATTCTTCTACTTACTGATTGAAAGTGTCTCCCTTAAGTTCATAAGTTGAATCCCTAACTACAGAAGTGATACCATGAAGAGGTGGAGCTACTGCAGGGCAATTATGTTTTGAGGATGGATCTTTCCTCACCTGATTACTGACATTTTAAAAACTCAACACAGTGTCCTTTCTCTCATTGAGAAGACATAAGGAGAAGTCTTTGCTTTCAGTGTGACACACAGAAGAACAACTCAAGTATAGGGTCACTCTGACCTTGGACTTCTAACCTTCAGAGCTATGAGAAATAAATTTATATTTTTTTATAAGTAGTGCTGGCTATGGGACTTTATTGGAGTAGCTTGAAGTAGGATAGCGACCGACTCCTCTTCAGCCTCTTGTTCCTATTGTTCTTGTTTTATGTTGTAGAGTGTAGTATAATATAGTTTTTAAAAAGCAGGAAACACAAAAAGGTACATTAATACAGAACTAATAGCTAGCTAGGCTTAAGAGCTAAACTTGCAAAGTGCTAGTCTTTGGCTGTTGGGTCTCCAGACAAGCTCTGAATCCACTGTTCACTTTAGATCACTTGAGGGTAATAAATCCTTGTTACTTCCTTGTGACTGGCAGCTCTGACTATTACTACCAGTTTGGAACAGCTTGAACTTTGGGTTCAAACTTTTAAATATATTTCAACATATGGGGAAATTGAAAGATATGGGGCTATTTAATAAGAAATAAGAAAGTCTAGGGAGACTGAGAAAGTCATAGCAAATATCACCAGCTGTTATATGGAGCAGAGGAAACATTGTCTTTTGAAATATTATTTTAAACACATTTTCCCCTTCCAGATGGAACAACTTCAGAAATCAAACTTTGGGAAAGTTCTAAGGGGCCATGGCAGAACTTCTCTGGATCCTAAATGTTTGAAACACTTGAGTGTTATTGAAAGAGCATTACTTTTTCCTGGAATTGATGATGCCTTGGTGTAGGAGGAACATAGAAAGGGCACTAAACTTCCAGAACAGAGCCTGAAATATTCAAGTTTTCAGTGTTTCCTAGACGCCTACATTTGCCATCTTACGTCTTGTTAGTATGACTTTTAGTTCTTTCATAGTTTGGTTTAATACAGAGATAATTACATAATAATAGTTAAAATTACTTGTTCATAATAGGTGTTCGATGACTTTGTAGTTGGATGAGTAGATATTACTTTGTATAAAACAAAATGAAGTTGCAAGGTAACTTATGAGTTTATTACTTTTCTGGTTGAAACTAATCACCTGACAAGAATCAATTCAAGGGAGGGAGGATTTATTCTGGCTTTCACTCTGAGGTGATCTTTCTATCATGACGGAAAAAGACATGGCATAGCAGTGAACAGGGAAGACATAGTGGCAGGGGCATGTTTCCAGATGTTTACATTCTATCTGTATCCAGGAAGTGGAGAGTGAACAGAGAGTAGAGTATCAAGCCTCAAGACATGTCCCTAAGAACCACAAATTTCTACTTCCTAAAGCCTCCACAACCTTCCCAGATAGCAGTGCCAGATGGAGACCAAATGTTCAAAGGCAGAACACATGGGGGGACTTTTCAGACACAGACCAAAACAATTAATTTTCCTATAAAAATCATATAATCATTCTATATCTCAAAATAAACCATGGTGGGGCTATCTGCTCTTACTAGAAGAGTAAGAATATCTATGAACAGTGCTAATCAAGAGGTTGTCTATGTCATGATCAGTACTGGAACAGTAATGGACAACTGAGTCCTTACCATGCTATGGTCTGATGCTATGGTGCTGACATCAATGCATTTGTTTTGCAGATTTGTAGTGCATGGCCCCCAGTGTTATATAATTATATATGCTTTGTTAAGAAATAAGCAACCCTAGAAACTAGGGTGGAAATATGGGTACTGCCACCCATGGATCCCTTAAATGTGTGCCTTTATAAAACGTTTGTAATTTTGTAGTTGGTGCTGGAGCTGAGTCCATTGAAACTAGACATGTATTTCTCCTGTGTTGATGGATAGAATAACTGCTGAAAAAAATCAGGGGTCCATTCATCCATCAGGGAAAGTGGTGCTGACATCAATGCTGACTGCGACCTGATGAGTGAGGGAAGAAAGAAGCAAAGCAGTCATGTGGCATGGAGCTCCATTCACTCTGGGCTGGAAGATAATGTATCTCCACCTGGGCTTCAGACTTGAGCCATTACAGTATTTATAATATCTCTGCAGAATGTGCAGGAGATTAAGGAAATTGCTCTTTTGTTGGTCCCTGATGTGCTCAGGTTGGCTCTGGGCAAAATCCTTCATGCTCATTCCCCAACTCTTCTCCCAGCCATTCTCTGCCCTGGATTAAATGCTCTGATCACATGGGGATGGCTCTGATTGCTTGGGTGGCTCTGGATCATTCCTCGGCTGCCCCCAGAGCACAGTAGTACTTTGCTGGCATCTTTCTTAAGGCTCTCACAAAAATCCCTCTCTGTGGGGGCCTGCTTTCCTGTGAGAACTTTCTGGTATCATGGCTCATGAACATCCCTTCTTCCCTGGACCATTGGTTAAGATGAAGGTGCTAGCTTTACCTCAGTATTTGATTTCAAACAGAAGATCTCTGAGGAACTAAGGAGTTTTAAAGAATAAGCTTCTAATGATAGAGTGGCCAGGAGGTTGTGTGTGTGTGTGTGTGTGTGTGTGTGTGTGTGTGTTTATGTCTGTGTTAATGAAGGTTTGAAATTCAACATACAACTTCAAAGTGATTCTATCCTCTGTCACTAAGCTAAAATACTAGTTTGGTTGAACTTTGGTTCTTATCATGTTCCCCTGATAAGTAAACTATTTGCAGATATCCCATACTGTTCAGTCCTCCTTTCCATATCCAAGCAACTGAAAAGTGTCTTCCCCTTCTAATCATTGTGGCATCCTTTCGCTTATCTAACCATTGTGATCTCTGTCTCAATCCTAGATCTCTGCTAAGTTCAGTGTGCCATGTGTTCACAATCCCCTCCTCTCCTGCTAGGCTGTGTTGCATTTGTCCCAGGCCTCCAAAATGTTGCCAACCCTTAGCATCATATGTACCATGTCCTCTACGGGCCTCTCTAGTCAACTTTATTTACCAAGTGTGTGCTTCATAGATACAGAAACATACACATAAAACATAAACTTGTGTATACATATAGACAAACATACATACATGCATACTTGTGCCTAGATAAATGTACTAGTTCACTTTCTGTTGCTGTGCTAAACTTTGACCAAAAACAACCAGGGAAGGAAAGAATTTATTTTCAAGAGAAGCTAAAGTAGACACTAAGTCAAAAGGAATGCAATCTACTGATTTGCTTCCTCTAGCTTGCTCAACTACCTTTCTTATGCTTCTCAGGATTACCTGCCTCAAGGATGGTACTACCAATGGTGAGAGGACCTTCCTTCATTTGGCAGTTAAAAAGACTTAACTACAGACATAACCATGAACCAAGCTGATTTTTAGCTTTTTTCCCAACTGAATTTCCCATCTTCCCATTAAGTATGACAATGCACTTAACCAACAGACATACATACACTTTCATATCAATAGTTTTGATTCACAGATATTACAATCACCTGCTTCCTTATCTTTTCTTGGCTCAGTATTTGCTCCCAAAGCTCCTCCTTTTTTAAAAAAAAAAAACCCTCTTAATCATATTTTATTTATTTTCATTTATTAATTATTTTATTCATTTACATCCCAAGTGTTGCTCCCTCCCAGTCCCCTCCCCCTCAGAGTTCTTTCCCTATCCCACATCCTGTTCGCATCTGAGAGGGTGACCCACAGGAATGACCCTCCTGGGGCATCAAATGCCTGGTTTGACTAACCAACTTTCCATAGGAATCCCCTATCTTTATTTTCCCAGTGCCAAGATTATAGGCTGACCACCAGGCCTACTCAAAATGCATGTGAATGTTGGGAATCTGAGCTCTATTCATCACTTGACAAGCACTTTATCCATTCAAATGTTCTTCTAGCTCCTGAAGCACCTCTTGTCTCCATTCCTGTTAAATCAATCACAAGCTTAGTTAAAATGATACCTAAATTACCCCCACTAAGTGGGGTAATATTACTTCCAATATGATGATACCCAACTTCCTAATTACCAAAGGAAGGACAGGGAATGGCAAATTGTATCTATTTGAAAGTGATATAAATCTTATAACCTTTAATTTGGACAGGTTCAGAGGTTCAGTCCATTATCATCATGGTAGGAAGCATGACAGCATTCAGGCAGGCATGTTGCTGGAGGAGCTGAGAGTACTACATCTGGTCCTGAAGGCAACCAGGAAAAAAAAAATCTGACTTCTACAAGCAGCCAAGAAGAAACATTCTTGAAATTGGGCAGAACTTAAACATAGATCTCAAAGCCCACCCCCACACCAATGTACTTCCTCCAGCAAGACCACACCTACTCGATCAGCACCACATTTCTTAATAGTGCCACATCTTATGGGCTAAGAATGTTCAAACCACCACATTCCACTCCCTGCCCCCCATAGGTTTGTTCAAACTCATGGATATATGGGGGTCATACCTAGCCACGTGCAAAATACATTTAGTTTAACTTTTCAAAAGTCCTCATAGTCTATATCAGTCTCAATAATGGTGAAAGCCCAAAGTTCAAGGTCTCTTCTGAAATTCACACAATTTTTTTTCAGTTTATTTATTTTTTGATACTTTATTTACATTTCAAATCTTTCCCCCTTTCCAGATCTCCCCTTTGGAACCTTCCTATCCTCCTCCCCCTGCCTCTATGGGGGTATTCCCCTACCCACTCCCTCCTTGGCATTCTCCTATACTGGGGCATCTAACACTTTCAGGACCAAGGGCCTCTCCTCCCCCCTGAGACTAACAAGACCCTCCTCTGCCACATATGTGGCCAGCACCATGGGTCCCTCCATGTGTATTCTTTGATTAGTAATCCAGTCTCCAGGAGCATCTGGAGGTCAGGGCAGTTGACACTGTTGCTCCCTCCATGGGGCTGCCAACTCCCTCAGCTCTTTCAGTCCCTTCTCCAATTCCTCCATCTGGGACCTCACACTCAGCCCAGTGGTTGCTGTGAAGTAACTCTTGGGTATTCCAAACTTTTGGGCTAATAAGCACTTATCAATCACCACACATCGTGTTCATTCTTTTGTGACTGAATTACCTCACTCAGGAAGATATTTTCAAGTTCCATCCATTTGCTTGCATATTTCATGAAGTCATTGTTTTGAATAGCTGAGTAGTATTCCATTGTGTAAATGTACCACATTTTCTGTATCCATTACTCTGTTGAAGGACACCTGGGTTGTTTCCAGCTTCTGGCTCTTATAAATATGGCTGCTATGAACATAGTGGAACATGTGTCTTTGTTACATATTGGAGCATTTTCTGGGTATATGCCCAGGAGTGGACTAGCTGGGTCCTCAGGTAGTATTATGTTCATTTTTCTGAGGGTCCTCCAAAAAAATGATTTCCAGAGAGGTTGTATCAGCTTGCATTCCCACCAGCAATGGAGGAGTGTTCCTCTTTCTCCACATCCTCACCAACATCTGCTGTCACCTGAGGTTTTGATCTTAGCCATTCTGACTGGTGTGAGGTGGAATGTCAGGGTTGTTTTGATTTGCATTTCCCTGATGACTAAGGATGTTGAACATTTCTTTAGGTGCTTCTCGGCTATTCGAGTTTCCTCAGTTGAGAATTCTCTGTTTAGCTCTGTTCCACATTTTTTTGATAGGGTTATTTGGATCTCTGGAGTCTAACTTCTTGAGTTTTTGTATACATTGGATATTAGCCCTCTATCGGATGTAAGATTGGTAAAGATCTTTTCCCAATTTGTTGGTTGCTGTTTTGTCCTATTTACAGTGTTCTTTGCCTTACAGAAGCTTTGTAATTTCATGAGGTCCCATTTGTCTATTCTTGATCTTATAGCATAAGACATTGGTGTTCTGTTCAGGAACAATTCCCCTGTGCCCATTTGTTCGAGAGTTTTCCCCATGTTCTCTTCTATTAGATTCAGTGTATCTGGGTTTATGTGGAGGTCCTTGATCCACTGGCACTTGAGCTTTGTACCGGGAGACAGGAATGGATCAATTCACATTCTTCTACATGTAGACTGCCAGTTGAACAAGCACCATTTGTGGAAAATGCTGTCTTTTTTCCACTGGATGCTTTTAGCTCCTTTGTCAAAGATCAAGTGACCATAAGTGTGTGGGTTCATTTCTAGGTCTTCAATTCTATTCCATTGATCTACCTGCCTGTCACTGTACCAATCCCATGCAGTTTTTATCATGATTGCTCTGTAGTACAGCTTGAGGTCAGAGAGGCTGATTCCCCCAGAAGTCCTTTTATTGTTGAGGATAGTTTTTGCTATCCTGGTTTTTTTGTTTTTCCATATGAATTTGAGAATTGCTCTTTCTAAGTCTATGAAGAATTAAGTTGGGATTTTGATTGGGATTGCATTGAATCTATAGATTGCTTTCGTCAGGATGGCCATTTTAACTATATTAATCCTGCCAATCCATGAGCATGGGAGATCTTTCCATCTTCTGAGTTCTTCATTGATTTCTTTCTTCAGAGACTTGAAGTTCTTGTCATACAGATCTTTCACTTGTTTGGTTAGAGTCACACCAAGATACTTTATATTGTTTGTGACAATTGTGAAGGGTATCATTTCATCTAAACAGTCCCATAACCCCTAAAATATAGAAGTAGTCATTAAAAGACTTCCAAGCAAAACCAGCCCAGGACCAGATGGGTTCAGTGCAGAATTCTATCAGACCTTCAAAGAAGACCTAATAGACCTCTTCAGTCTATTCCACAAAATAGAAACAGAAAGAACACTACCCAATTCATTCTATGAGGTCACAGTTACACTGATAGCAAAACCTCACAAAGACCCAACAAAGAAAGAAAACTTCAGACCAATTTCCCTTATGAATATCGATGCAAAAATACTCAATAAAATATTTGCAAACTGAATCCAAGAATTCAGTTTGCATCAAACCATCAAACCAATCATTCACCATGATCAAATAGGCTTCATCCCAGGGATGTAGGGATGATTCAATACCTGGAAATCCATCAATGTAATCTACTACATAAACAAACTCAAAGAAAAAAACCACATGGTCATTTCATTAGATGCTGAAAAAACATTTAGCAAAATTCAACATCCCTTCATGATAAGTCTTGGAAAGATCAACAATTCAAGGACCATACCTAAACATAGTGAAAGCAATATACAGCAAACCAGTGGCCAACATCAAACTAAATGGAGAGAAACTCGAAGCAATCCCACTAAAATCAGGGACTAGGCAAGGCTGCCCTCTCTCTCCCTATCTATTCAATACAGTACTTAAAGTTCTAGCTAGAGCAATTAGACAACAAAAGGAGGTCAAGGGATACAAATTGGAAAGGAAGAAATCAAAATATCACTATTTGCAGATGATATGATCGTATATTTAAGTGACCCAAAAAACTCCACCAGAGATCTGCTACAGCTGATAAACACCTTCAGCAATGTGGCCGGATGAAAAATTAACTCAGGCAAATCAATAGCCTTCCTATACTTGAAGGATAATCAGGCTGAGAAAGTAATTAGGGAAATGACACCCTTCACAATTGTCATGTAATCTTTTAACTGTCATCTCCTATAAAATCAAAATAAAAAGCAGACCACATACTTTCAACATCATAGATATATATTATCATCCCAAAACTTCATAATGAGGAAACTTTGGACCAAAGCAAGATCTAAAACAAGCTGGGCAAACTCCAAACTTGGCAGCTTTCCCTTGGTTTTAGAATTTCTAACATTTTGGAGTCTACAAGGCAAGTTCAACTTCCTAGCTTCTTGTTCCAATGCCAGTGAATTTTCTGGACTTCTCTAAAAGACTTGAGCTACTTCTCCAGTTCTGTCTTCTGTAGCACTCTATGCTCTGGCTGACTCCACTCCACTGTCACTGTAGTTCTTGGTAATCAACCCATGGTATTGGCATCTCCAGTACACTGGGGTCTTTTACAACAACTAGGCTTCCCCAATAGCCTCTCATATGCTCTGTGCATGATGCCAAGCCTCAACTTCTTTTCATGACCCCTTCAGTCCTGGGCCGTCAACTGCAACTGAGTCTGCACCTTCAACCAATGACCTCCACAGTTTCAAGCCTCAGTTGCTCTCCATGAACTCTTCATGCCAGTACCACCAGGGTGACTCTTACCATTACCAAGTTCTGCTGGGTACATGGTACAATCTTGGTCATAGCTGGAACACAGTTTCTTTGTGCTCTCAGAAAACACTTCCTAGAAGATTTCACTTCCTGATGTCCCTTTAATCCTTGAACCATACATTTTATAGCTTTCCTTTCTCAGTTTTCTGGGCTTGACCACAACTCTCTTCATAAGAAAGAACTACTGGGCAGAGTCTAAACTTGGTTGTTGTGAGACCTCCTTTGTCAATGCAATTAATATGAATCTTTTCATCTTAGCCTCGGGCCAACTCGTTGGACAGGAGTAAAAAGCAGCCTTATTCTTCTTCAAAATATCACAAGAACAGTCTCTAGGCCACACACTAAAAATGTTCTCCTCTAAAACATATGTAACCAGGACCCCACACTACAAATAACTATCAGCTCCAATGTCTTCCACATATCTACTAGGATGGCCCACTAAGCTTAACTTAAACATTACACTGATTTCTGAATACTAAGTCCCCAAATTCACATTCTTCCAAGCTCAAACATGGTCAGGCCTATCACAGCAGTATCCTGGTCCCTGGTACCAGCTTCTGTCTTAGTATGAGTTTTATTGCTGTAAAGAGATACCATGACCAAGGCAACTCTTACAAAGGGCAAAATTTATTTAGAACTAGGTTATACATTCAGTGAGTCCATTATCATCATGGCAAAAAGCATGGCAGTGTTCACGCAGACGGTCCTGAAGGAGCTGAGAGTTCTACATCTTGTTCCGAAATCAACCAATCAGGAGAAGAACACTAACTTCTGCAAGCAACAAGGATGAGAGTGGCTGAACATATTTTATATGCCAGTCCAAGTAAATATTGTCTTCATTTTGTTGATAAACAAAACTAAGCTAAGCTGCTGCTGCTTCTCTCTTTTTCTCTCCTTCCCTCTCCCTCCTTCTCTCCCTCCTTCTTTCTCTCTCTCTCTCTCTCTGATCTCCCCTTTCCAGGAAGAATCAGATATACAAAAGAAAATTATCTCTGTGTTAGGTGAAGTATCTGACTACCACAACACAAAGATGAATGAATGAGTTGGCAAATGATTTTGTTGCAGGTAGCAGGGAAGGTTCCCAGTGCTAGAAGATGGATTTAGCTAAAGACAAAGCTTTGAGGATGAAAAGAAACATTCTAAACAATGTGATAATAATTGGCAAGCAGGTTGCTGCCAGTTTTTCTAAAGGAATGAATGAGTTAGGTGGGAAGACTCCTCTTAAGTATAAAGAAATCCATAAAGCTGCTTTCCCTGAGGCTTAACAAGTACCAGCTAACAATCGCCTAAACTTTTCTCCTAAAACTTTTCTATTGCTCTATTCACTCACAGTCACCCCACCAGGGTTTGTAAAACTGTTTGGCATACATTATAATGTTATTTCTTTCATTTGAAAAGAATAGCAGAAGATTGCCTTGTTGGGCATCAATGGGAGGAGGCTCTTGGTCCTTTGAAAGCTTGATGCCCCAGTGCCAGGGCAGGGAGGTGGGAGTGGGTGGGTAAGTGGGTGGGGGAGCACTCTCATAGAAGCAGGGGGAGGGTGGAGGGGATAGGAGGTTTGCAGAGGGGAAAGCAGGAAAGGGGATAACATTGGAACAGTAAATAAATAAACTATCCAATTTTTTTTAAAAAAGATGAATGTACCTCCCTGGGTCTCTTACCTTTTTAATGGAACCCTGTAACCATGACTTTCAACACCCAGATCAAAGTTTACCACTTTCAGGAAAGGTTGTCTTATCATGATTTCCAGAGGTCTTTCTTTCTCTTTGTCTTCAATTGTATATTTTTATTTCATCTTTTTTTAAATGAGATAAGTCTAGGTTTTCCTTCAGATTTTCATTTAGAATCTTAGCCTGTTTCTCTTGTTCCATATTTGGGTTGGATACTCCCAACATTACTAGGTTAGGGTTAGGGTTAGGGTTAGGGCTCTATCACCATGGTCTTTGGCTTGTATATTTGGTTTTGGGGTTTGTAGGGTTTTGTTTGTTTTGTATGTTTCTTATTATTCATGTGTTTGAGGGGGAGGGAGGGAGAAAGGGATGGAGAAAGAGAGAGAGAGAAAGAGAGAGAGAGAGAGAGAGAGAGAGAGAGAGAGAATAAAGTTAGGTGGGTAGGATCTGAGGAGAATAGGGGTGAGGGGAAAATATGGTCAAAATAGATTGTATAAAAATGATTTGCAGAACAGCCTGAGGACAAGAAGGTTCAGTGACAGCCCCAAAGTGGGATCCAGCTCAAGGGGAGGCCTCAAGGCCTGACACTATTACTGAGGCTATGAAGCACTCACAAAAGGGACCTATCATGACTGTCCTCTGAAAGACCCAACAAGAAGCTGAAAGAGCCACATGCAGATATTTGCACCCAACCAATAGACAGAAGCTGTTGGCCCCTGTGATTGAATTATGGAAAAGCTGGAAGAAACTGAGGAGGAGGCCAACCCTGTAGGAAGAACAGCAGTCTCAATTTACCTGGATCCCCAAGATCTCTCAGACACTGGATCACCAACTAGACAGCATACACCAGCTGATCTGAGGCCCCCAATAGATGTACAGCAGAGGACTATTGGGTCTGGGCTTAGTCAAAGAAGATGCAGCTAACCTTCAAGAGACTGGAAGCCTCAGGGAGATTAGAGGTCTGGTGGGGTGGGGGACATCCTCATGGAGATGGGGGGCTGGGAGGAGGTATGGGATGTGGAACAGTTAGAGGGGGTGAGAATAAAATCTGGAGTGTTGAAAAAAAAGTAAAAAAGAAAGAAATTAAAAAATGATTTTCAATAAATAAGAAGAAATGATTTAATAATCAGATTGTGTGTGTGTGTGTGTGTGTGTGTGTGTGTGTGCGCATGTGTAAGCAGCCAGCACCTCCTTATAGAAATGCTGCATGCTCTTAAGACATGAAAGTGACTAAGATGTGAAAGATGCTTATGAGGCTGCTATGGAATTTTAATGGGCCTTTTATGTATCCTACTTCATTAATAACAGGGCGAGTGAAGTGCTCTAGCATCTTTTATCTCCCATCTGTATTCAAATGCAACAGAATCTCCCCAGTAAAATTTCAGGGTAAATTAATGATATTCGTTTTCTCAGAAAACCTATTTCTCTTTAATGGATAGACTGCTGACCCAATGCATATGTGTAATTTCCTGTTTAATGAGGGCACAAACTGATATGATACATTAGGAAATGACCCTGATTCTGTGAACCTATGGGCTTAGGTTGCCATAGGGTGATCCTTTCCATAGTGCAAGTGATGGACAGAGTGCTTAAGATCTTGGGTCCAGGTCACCCCTCTCATCCCCCGGTCAGTTTCCTGGTTTGATCTTCTCAGTCAAAGCATGGTGGCTACTGCTTCAGTCTGAACTGGCTTCTCTGCTACCTCAGTGTTGCTCACAGCTCAGTCTCAACACAGGAGACTCTGATGTGTGTGAATTTTCAAAGATGTTTACATGTCTTTGGCAGCTGTGATTGATTGCTCACATTATTCCAAAATCCACATGGTGAAGACTTAACTCTATTTCTAACCCCTGATATGATGATATTGAAGGTAGAATTATGAGAGATAATTAAATCATTAGGGTAAAAATCTAATGAATAAGATTGGTCCTTTTATATTGAAGTCCCCAAGAGCTCTCTTGCTTTCTTTCTTGTCTTAGGTAAACAGTAAGAAGTCAATAGTCTACAACCTGAAAGAGGCCCAATCACCAGAATGCTGATCTCACATTCAGTCTAGTCTTCACAAATGTGAGACTGTTTATAAGCCATCCAGCAGTCTCTGAGGCACTGCTGTCATAGCTTGAGCTAAGAAAGTAGCCGTTAAGATTAACAAATGTTCTTCTGGAAGACACACAGAAGAGGGTTGGGGGCAAGCCTATAGAAGAAAACAATACAGGCTGCCCAGAAAGTACTGCATGCTCCAGACACCTGATTAGCAAGGAGATGATGTAGTGATGAGAGATTCTGAGTCTTGTACAGAAAGAAAGGATAAAGTTGGAGATGGCCTTTGACTAGAAAGAAAACTCAGCAAGGGTTTCCACCATAGACCAAAAGCCTCTACAAACGTCATGTTCAATACTATGTTTGAGCTACATTAAACTAGTTGGTATTGAAGCACAGGAAAAGGGTCCTATGGCCAAATGAAATGTATAACCAAATATGCCTATGGCTAGCGATTTTACTGTTAAGGCTTCTCTAAGCATTAAATGCTTCTAAGTTAAATGTGTCCTATGCATCAGATTTACAGAAGCCCCAACAGTAGAAAAACACACCTGTTGGGATCTATTACCACATGTGTGGTGGAGATGAATGGAAGCTGCACTGAAAACTGTATTCTAGAGTAACAATGAGTGCCACTCTAGACTCAAATAATGCCAGTTCACTGGGTTGTATATAGAAAGGTTTGTGACGAGGTGAACAGAGTCTCCCTTCAGATTAAAAAGAGTTATCGAATTCTGGCCTGGGTAAGAATGTGGAAGTATAGACAGTTTTACTGAGTGCCTGTTATAGACTTTGCTGCTATGTTGTTTTAGCATCCCTGTTTCAGGAAAAGAGTAAGTAAGAGCATTGTTATCCCTTGAAAAAGGTCACCATCTGCCATGGTAAAATCAGGGCTAGCATCCAGTTTTTCTATCTCCATATTTCGATATCGTTTCTCCTGAGCCTCTGTAGTGGCTGCAAGATTTTTGTCTCACAGTAAGGCTCTCCTTCCTCAGAGCCTTGGCTTCTTCTGTAGCTCTAGACTTCCTCTGGATATGATTCTGCATAGACTTTCTCCCTGGAAAACTGCATACTTACTCAGTATTTTGAATGAATTTCGAAGACTAATAGACCAGGGAAGGCTGGCTCTGCTCAGTTGTCTGCAAGTCAGTAGCTGCTGTCCTGAGGGAGGTTAGAAGTAATGGACTACTAGACATAGCTGTTTCAATGGCTCTCTATAGCCACCTGGAGTGGCTCATTTTGAAGTTTCTCTCTGCTGGGGCTTAAAGCATTTAGGGCTTTGTCTTAATGAAACAGATTATTGCCTAAAGGTCTTTAAAAGCAGCAAGCCAGAAGGCTGAGCCAGCTGTTGGGCAGAGGTGAACCTGTTCTCTCCAGCACTCTCAAGTGCTGAAAAAGTCTCAATCAGGGCCACTATGCTTTCTTGTTTGGAGGGACAATTTTAGGGCAGTAGGTTTAGGCATTGCTATGACTTACATGCTTTCCTTGCCTCTTAGATTAGCTGTCTGAAAACAAGCCAACTTGCCATCTAGTTGTTCTTGAATGAGACTCATGTTCAAAGCTGTGCCAAGATGATGAAATAAATCTTGTTGAAAAACAGTGGACATGGGATTGTAGGACAGTTTCACATGTCTTTTAAGATAACCAGGAAATAAATCTTATTATAAAATGGCTAGTGATGTTCAAAGTGCCAAGATCATAATTTAAAATGTGGTTGATTTAGATATTTCTGTGAAGACTTGTAATTATCTCCTCCCATAATGAGAAGAGGAGCCCACCAAATTAAGTGATAATCTCCCTCCAGCCTCTCGATCCTAATGTCTCTCCCATTACCTCTCTGAGTGAGCATTCTTGGTCCTATTCAGGTTCAATGAACCATTCTGCCTCTAGAAAATGCAATCCTGAAACACCAGAGCTCTCCTGGCCTTGTGAGGGCAACTCCATCCATCCTGTACAGTGAATTCAAAATCGACAGGGTAACCACAGACCTGATACATGTTCTACCTTCCACCTCTTTAGCGTCATTCCCAACAGAAGGTGTAGTTCTTAACTTGTAGAATTGTTAAAACAGAAGACAATGGAATACTTTGAGTCATGAATATGTTGAATAATGATCAAATCATGGTAATCAGCATATCCATCATTACACTTATTGTTTCATTGTGGTGAGTACATTTAAACTCTTCTAGTTATTTTGAGCTACACAGTGTATTAGTGTTAACTGTATTCATCCTGTTACCACAGAACGCAGACCAGACTCCTATCTGTCTATAACTTTGTACCTTATACATATACATACAGCAAGCATTTTGTGTCGATCAAAGCATTTAAAAATGAAAGGAGATAATGGTTGCAAAGGAAATAGCATTAATAACTACTCTTAGCTTCTTGAGCAAGTACTATCTCCTCTAGAAGATCTTTCTGGAAGCCTAGCCTTGAGTCTCCTATTGTCTTGTATTCTATCATAATAAAAGTACCATATCATGGATAGTGTAAACAACAGAAAACTACTTTATTAAACATGTAGTGTCTGAAAGGTTTAGACCTAGCAGAAATGGCCTCAAGTGAAAAACCCTCTTCCTGGCCTGGAAACACTGTCTGCTATCTATGTTATAATTGCTGCCATGTTGTGTCTTAAATGGTCACAACCTCTATTTGACCAGGACAATGTTTATGACTTTATTTCACCTTAAACAGTTCTCTTGTTTTGGAACCAAGAGGAGGATCTATTGCTGCCAAATTCTCAAGCCAATGTGATTACTGACTGAATTCTTAAATATTTATCCTTATTTCTACACATAAGTGTTGCTTTCACTCCCCATCAAAGATAGTTTATTTTTACTGAAAATGGAGATTGTGCTGTTTAGTTTTATGTTAAGTTGATAAAATATAGAGTAATTTGGAAAGAGCACTAGAATGGTGTGTGTGCTAGCCTATGGTGCATTTTCTTGATTGATTTCTGGTATGGGTGGGCTAAGCTCACTGTGTGTGGTGCCACCTCTGGGATAGTTTTCCTGGTGTTTTAAGAAAGCAGTCTGGGCAAGAACTGGGGGCCACGCCAGTAAGAAGCATTCCTTTGTAGCTTCAGTTTCAGTTCCTGTTTCCAGGTTCCTACATTGAATTCCTGCCCTGGGTTTCCTCAGAGATGGAATGTGACCTGAGAGTTATAAAATGAAATTACATCACTTCTGGTCTCACAATAGGAACCCTATCTAAGACAGAGAGGTTTACATAAAATCACATGTCAAACATAGAAAACGACTGACCACGGGATTCCCAACTCCATTGATACATCGACAGTACAACCTCTGTACTTATGGCTCTGAAAACATTGCAGAAGACAGGACGGCAAGGTTATAAAAGCAAGAGGATCAGAGACTGTGCCCACCTATTCACCCCTCAACTCATAGGCCCATCCTATGGCACATCCAGTCTTTCTATCCAGCCAGATCTAGTTCTACACTAGGCCTGGACTGGGAGGTACATCCCACAAATGAATCCAGTCCCTTCTGTCTACCTGACTTCATTTTACCAAAGATATTTCTCACCATTAGGCCAACTCATCCAACCACAGAGGCTCTTTTCTGACACAGACTACTCTGCCCATATCAGAAGTTTGTATGCTTAGATCTCATCATAAAAATACCAAGAATTTGAGATATCTAGCCAGGATTTTCTCTCTAAAACATACTAATCTCTAAAATATTTGCAATGAGAATTTCTTAGATGAATCCTAGGACAAAGAATTGAAAAAAATAATCATAAACTTCATCAAAGAGTTCAAATAGTGCATAGACAACACAAAGAAAGAGCTTAATGAAGGAGTAAGAACTTGAAGAAAATAAACCCCTGAGTGATGCCTAAGAAAACACAAATGTAAAGATTACAGAAATGAGGAATTGAATGGAGGACTTGGGTGTAGACTTCAATAAAGAGATAGGAACATTGAAGGCAACTTGAGCCAAAAGGAAGATAGAAGTAAAAACCCAATATATTAAACTCAAAAAAAACCTTAAAAGTACAATGAATCAAGCAGAAGATAAAATACCATGACTTGGAGGTAAAGTATAGGATCTAGACCAAAAAACCAAGGAATATGAGAATAAATCACACATGTGCATGCACACAAACACACATACACACACACACACACACACACACACACACACACAAGGAATATAAAAGAAATGTGGGACACCGTTAAAAAAAAACACCTTTAAATTGTGGGCATTGATGAGGGGAAGGATTCTAAGACCTCATGAGACATTGGTGGGCGAAGAGTTACTGTTCAAAGCAGTCATCCATAGTCTAGATGCTGTCTTTCAAACACTATAGAACATAGAATATAGCTGGTCTTTGCACTAACGTTGAAATGCTCACACACCACACAGTTCCTTTTCCAGGACTGGTGAATATCTCAGCTGACCATAAATAAAGGGCAGAAGAGACTGTCCTGCCAAGTGTCCCAAAGGCAGAGATATAGAACTACTTTACAGATGCTGGGACTGGCCACCAAAGAGTTCAGTAAGTTTCCTGGAAAGCAGAATAGTTGACAGTGATTTCAAGTGCTTATCTTTCCTATCACAAGGGGACTGGTTTCAATTGCCATTCTCCCTCCCCCCCTTTGGATTTAGAATCATCCAAGAACTTCCACTCCCTCTGTGAATCACAGACTGGTTGCTCAGAGTTACAGTTTATAGGGGAGAGAACTTTACTTTCCAGCTAATCCAGGGTACAGTGACCTTGAGAGTATCTCTGGAGAGTGTCTGCTGTGGCTCAGATGTGCTTTTGTGGTTTGGGTATTCCAGGAGTCTGTTGTGATTATAAGCCTGGTTTCAAGTGTAAGGCTGTTGGGAGATGGTGGAAAGTTTGTAAAGTGGGGCCTTCTGGGAAAACATCAGGTCACTGTGTGTGTCCTCAGAAAGGCTTGTGGAAACTCAGTTTTCCCTTCTGATTTACTGCTGGGCACTAAGCTCTCTTATACATGCTCCTTTGCCATGATGTAGCTATAGCTGGAAGGTTTTTAAAAGAACTGAATTGATATAGATATTTTGCATTTGAATTTCCAAAATCAAAAGCTAAATAAGCCCCTTTACATAAAGTTATCCATCTCGGGCATGTTAATTATAGTACTGTGAAGTTGACTCATACAGGTTCCATAGGAGTATCTCCAGGAAAAGGTAGAAGAAGAACTGTGTTTACTGAAGTAAAGACCTAGAATAACATACTCTCTTTGTTTCCTCTTCATTTCACAAATCTGATGCTTCTTTTAATGATACTTTGGATAACCCAAGTGATGCTACTGAAATAATGTAAAACCAGGAATGTGATTGGACAGGACAGATGTTTTCACAGCAGTACATCTGAACTCCACAGCCTTGATCCTTGTGTCTGTACTGTGTTGTACCCAGTTATTTCTTTTGAAGGACACTCCCTGGCTTATGAAGGCTGATGCTGGAGCTAAGTTTTGGGATGCCTATTTGTCTGTGGAGCTGTGCCCATGTTCATTGTGCTGATTCTCCATGGCTAGTCAAGCATAGCTGGTCTCCGTCTGCTTACAAGCCTCATCCTTGGGTTGAGACCAATGTATTTTGCAAACACCCCTCTTCCAAAAAAAAAACAAAAAAAACAAAACAAAACAAAACCCTAAGGAGGATTTAGAATATCATAGAATCCCAAGATTTTTAAGCTTTTTTTATTGCTTCCCCTTTGTTCCTGGGGTGGGGGAGGGGGAGGAACAAGAACATACTGAGAACTGATGAACTGTCTTCAATCTGCAGCGCTTACTCCATGCAAATGTGGATGAGGGACAAAGACTTTGATTACAGCCTCATTAGCGTTATGCAAAACTTCAGAATCCAGTTACAGCAATGGAACACAGGAGCAATGGACTCTAATAAGTGGGGCAGAGTTGGCAGGGAGGCTGGCAAGTCATCCACATGGTCCCACTGGTTTCCTTGGGCAGAACTTCTAGACTGGTAAAGGGAGACCCTGTGACTCCTGCAATTTTGTGCCTACACAGAAGCTATTCCTGTCTTGTACTGGTGTTTCATACCTCATATATGATATTTTATACTTTAATATTATATATGTATTTATGTATTATAACATCTCTACTTTATATATCATACAACATTTCTACGTGTACATATCTATCTACTAATTGACTGATATCCTTTTATGTCTTATTATATTTTCATGATGGTCAGCCTTATGTACCCCCACACTCCTCAGCTCAAAATATTTGGGAAATATATTTGTGCTAGCTAACTTTATGTCAATTGACGTAAGTTCTTTAAAGAGAAGGGAAACATAATTGAGTAAATACTTGTAATATTGGATTTAAGTAAGCCAATAAAGAATTTCCTTAATTATCAATTCCTGTGGATGGCCCAGCCTACTGTGGGCCATGCCACCTATGGACTGGTGATCTTGAGTGCTCTAAGACAACAGACTGAGCCAGGACCATCTCCTGCCTCCAGGTTCCTACACTGTTTGAGTGCCTGCCCTGACTGCCTTCCACAATAGATTGTGATGTAAAATTGTAAGCCAAACACACCCTTTCCTTCCCATTGCTTTTTTTCCCTAAGGTGTTTCATCACAGCAATAGAAAACTTAACTAAGACAGTAATGCACATGTACTGAAGGAACCTGCCCATGAAAGGCATGTACAGACTGTTTTTCCTTCTCATTAGTTCCTAAACAATGCAATCCACACTACCATTTGTGGAGCACTTACATTATATTAGGTGTTACAGGCTGTGGAGTGGCGATTTATGTACAATGATCGCACCATATGCAAACTGCATGCCATTTTGTATAGACACTTGAGCTTCCATAGCTTCTTATATTTTGAGGTTTCCCCATGGATCACAATGGGATATTCGACTGCATTTACAAATTCATCTCTTGGGCTTTATAAGTCCTTGTTGAAAAGGCCCCCATACCAAGCTCCACAGCTAAGCTGTTCTCATGTAGTATCCCCAGTAGGAAGGAGTCAGTCAAAGCAAGTGTAAGGAGAAGGAGTAGTGAATCAAGGCATTGTTGGTAAGGGTTCAGATGAATGTATCAAGTGGGTGGGCCAGGCAAAGTCAATGTCAAAAGTAGAAGCTGATTAAGTCACTAGGCATTGTTCCTTTGGAGAGAGAGTAGCAGGAAAGTCTCAACTTTTTTCCTCAACTTTTGTTTGTGCTACACATACATAGAAAAGCCTAGAGGCTAAAGAATGGAGGTGTGTAGGTGTCCAGAATTCTCACCAGCAAAGACACTAGTTCATTAATTTAATTAAACATCTGACTAAATAGTAGCCATAACACATACATCTTTGCTAAGAAAGGGATCCAAAACCTACTGCAAATTCTCTTGATTTATTAAACCAAATTATTCAACTTAAGAAGTAGAGGTGAAAGGCCCTGAGCTAGGAGGAGAGGCACCTCTGCTGTTAGTATAGACTGCTTCAGCTAGGGAAATTTAAAAACTGGTTCATTGGGACACACACACACACACACACACACACACACACACACACATGCCTGGGAGCTAAAGGATGGTTAACAAGGGCCAGGACTGAGGGCTGGATTTTCATACCAGCCACAACCCAATAGCCCTCTTGCATCTACCTGATACTGTTCAGAGAGCAACAATGCACAGTATGCACCAATATAAGCTGATGAGTCTTATAACACTGCAGGTAGCAGTAGTGTTAGACCATCTATGCCCTCCAAATGCTGCAGGTGGTATTCTGATTTATTAGCTTCAAGCATCACCTGTAAGAGTGCTAAATGTAACAGAAGTATATTTTTAAGAAGAGCTTATTTGCTATTCCTTTAAGAAAAGTCAGGGCCTAGTGAAGAAAAAAAACCAAAACCAAAACCAAAACTAAAACTCTTGGCATACAGGAGTTCTCAATATGTCATCCAAAAAACAAGTTTCCTGAAGACCATCCAGACACATGTCTTCGTTAACATCTTAATCAGTGAGAGCAACCGTGTGGACCTGGAGCCCAAACTGGGTACTTTGACAAAGTGTATGAAAAGAGGAAAGTGGAGCCGTTGCATAGAGAAGCTTGTGGAAGGAGATCTGTGCCTATATTGCTTTAGGAGAGAGCTAACCTAAAGAAAAGGGCAAGTAGCTCTCACCAGTTTTCTTCCTTGTTGCCTTTCCCAACCTGTGAATTTGGAGGTGGTCACATGGGCATCCTTGTCTGTAAGGCTCCCTCCCTTGATCAGCCATTGCACACCTGCAGTCTCAGGGTTGAACGAAGCTAGGAAGCAGGCAGCAGTGAGTAAGGCGGGTAGAAATCACTCAGGGAACTGTGTTGGAGATCAGGAAGGCTGTGTCAGGGGACAGCTCATTTATTGAAATAGCAGGGCTAGTTTATATGGATTGAGTTTGGGGGAAGGGGAGGAAAAAGGACAAGGGAAGAGGTGCTGTCGTGGGGGCAAGTGTACAGCTTGATTATGTGACTGCTGGTTACATGATATCTGAGAAGCTAGTTCTCTGGCAAAGAAACTGAAGCCTAACTATCTTTATCATAAGTTGAGTATGCCCAAGCCTGATTTGGGTAGGGTATGGCTCCAGTTCTGAAGTGTTCTCTGAGAGCTGTCAGGAGATGGGCAGCACTCCTAATATCCCTCACCTGACTTGGGAATCCACATTTGTCCCTCCCCTTGAGTACACAAGAACACTCGTTAAATTAGATTTTAACAGGAAGCAAGCACTGCCCCCAATTGTATGTGTGACACTGGAGTGTAGGGAGCTGTTTTAGTCTTGGCATAATTGTGTGGCTGCATAGGGCACTAAAGCTTTTTCCTGGCATTCTGAATTCCATGAGTAAGGTGAGTCAACAATGAAATTTATGTTATAGCTAATTCCTCAATGGACCCCAAGAAAATGCATCAATTACATATTCAACTTAAAGAAGTTTCAGTTGGTTCAATAGAATTATAAAATAATTTCTGCAACTACTGTTGAGGCACTGAGTCATCCTATTGTCTTGCTTATGAACTCCCTTGTCTATGCTGACTCCCTTAAATGTTGCTTAGTCTATGTCTTCTAAGCTTATATTCTGGCTGTCCATATGGTAGGACACAATAGGAAATGTTCAAGCATTTGAACAGGCATGTGTATTAAAGGCTTGATTAACCATTTGTGAGATGGTACAAAGTGTAAGAGTTAAGGTCTAGCTGGAAGAAGTAGGTCACTCTAGTGTGCTTTTGCCCTCAAGCTCCTATATGGCTCTCTACATCCTGTTCAGCAAGAGGTGGTTATCTGCCACATATTTCACTAGCATTGCTGCTCTGCCTCACCACAGGCTCAGAATCAACAGGTCCAATAGAGAAACCTCCAAAACTGTAAGCCAAAAAGTAATGTTTTCTTCCAGTATGGTCCTATGTAGGTACTGACTTGACATTTCCAACTTTAATAAGATGTGTAAGTATTCAGCAATGAGGTCTTGATGTCAGTTTGTGTAGAGAAACCTAAAGTCTTGGCAACAGTCTAGGATGTTTGGATATTCCTGGGGACTATGTTGGCCAACAATTCAATTATATAATACCCAATTTCTGTACTGGAATCTTTGTTGACAAGAGATGGCCAGTTGGAACTCTCTTCTCCCAAATATTTGGTCATTTAATTTACAAGACATTCATATATGTATGTATTTTGGGAAGTTTCTACTGCACTGGGAGTCCATACTACCACTCAAATGCCCCTTAATTTTAGCCTTTCCTCAATGCATTTGCTTTCACAACTCTCTCCCCAACCTCTCCACTTGGTGCTCCCATTTCACCTGCCCCAACTTGCCATAGTTTTCTATTCTATTTCCCTTTTCTAACAACATCTAGCTGTTCCCTATAGTCTCTTATTCTATACCTACACCTGAGGTTCTATAGATTGTGTAGCTTGGTTATGATTGCCTTCACAGCTAACATCTACATATCAGCAAATACATTACATATTTATCTTTCTGGGTAGAGAATAACATACTCAAAATAATTCTTTTTCTAGTTCCCTACGTCTGCCTGTAGATTTCATGATGCCATTTTTTTAATGGCTGTGAGAGACTCCATTGATTAGATACACCACATCTTTTTTTCCACTCTCCTGTTGAAAGACATCTAGGTTATTTTCAATTTCTGATTATTATGAACAGAGCAGCAATGGACATGATTGAGTAAATGTCTCTGTGGTAGGATGAAGTATTCTTTGGGTATATAGTGGTATAACAGGATCTTGAGTTAGATTGGTTCCCATCTTTATGAGGAATTGCTACACTGGTTTTCATAGTGGCCATATGAGTTTGTACTTTCATCAGCAAAGTATGAGTGTTCCCCTTACTCCACTTCCTCTACTTCCTGACTAGCATGAGATGTCACTTGTTTTGTTTGTTGTAGCTATTCTTACATGCATAAGATAAAATCTCAAAATACTTTTGTATTTTCATGACAGCTAAGGATATTGAACATTTAAGTGTTTCTCAACCATTTGAGTTTCCTCTATTGAGAATTCTCCCTCAAGTCTCTATAACAATTTAAAATTTTTGATATCTAGTTAATGTAGTTCTGCATATATTTTAAATATTAGCTCTCTATCAGATGTTGAGTTGGTAAAAATCTTTTTTCATTCTGGAGGAAGCCGAATCATCCAAATTACAGTGTTCTCTGCTATGCAAAATATTCTCAGTTTCATGTGGTCTCATTTATTAATTGTTGATCTTAGTACCTGTGGTAATGGCATTCTGTTCGGAAAGTTCTTTTCCTATGCCAATGATTTTAAGGCTATTCCATACTTTCTCTTCTGCCAGATTCAGTGTATCTGATTTTATCTTGAAATCTTTGGTCAATTTAGAGCTCAGTTTTGTGCAGGGTGATTAGTCTGGATCTATTTTTGTTTCTTTTTTTTACACACAGCCATCCAGTTTGACCAGTACCATGTGCTGAAGATACTGTCAGTTCTGTCAATGTTTATTTCTAGCATCTTTATCAATAATAAGATGTCCACTGCAAGGTAAATATATATCCATGTTTTCAGTTCAATTCCATTGATCAAGGTATTTGTTTTTATTCCAATATCATGTGTTTTGTATTACTATAGCTTAGTAGTACAACTTGAAAACAGGGATGGTGACACCTCTAGCTTTAGCTGTCCTTCTGTGTGTGTTTTCATATGAAGCTGAAAATTGTCCATTCAATATCTGAGAATAATTGTGTTGAATTTTGAGGGAGATTGCATTGAATTTGTAGGTTGCTTTTCACGGGATGCACATTTTAACTATATTAATTCTTCTAATCCAGGAGTACGAGATCTCTTTCCATCTTTTGATATCTTCTGCAATTCCTTTCTTCATTGACCTGCAGTTTTTATCATACACGTCTTGTACTTACTTACTTAGAGGTATCCTAAGATATTTTGTATTGTTTGAGGCTATTTTAAAAGATGTTGTTTCCCAGATTTCTTTTTTAGATGATTTGTCATTTATATATAAGAGGGTTAGTGTTTTTATGAACTAATTTTGTATCCAGCTCTTTGCTGAAAGTGTTTATCAACTCTAGGTATTTCCTGGTAAATTTAAAAGGGAAATTGTAAGCACATGTAATGCTCTCATGTTTTACAAGGTCTCTGAAGTAGGCTTTTAAAACAAGGACCTCCAGTGCCCACTTTTAGCTGGTCTGAAACTCTAAGCCTTACTATTGTTGCATTTTTATTACATGTTCTTATGGGTTTTGATGATCTCTGAGACACTTTAGAATTTACTTTAAAATGAAAGTACTTTAAGATATGTGTGCATTTTCTTTGTGATGAAGCTTTTTGTTTCTATTCATGGACACATAGATGGATTGATTTAGTTTACAAATAACTAACCTATATTTGGCTCTTCGGTTTCCAGGCCCAAGGCACACATAACATGGAATGGGAATGTATTCAGACAATGGTAGGAGGAGAAAGCTCTTTATGTGTTCATGAGAGCTGGGGCAAGATTTAATAGACAGGTGGCAGGCAGAGTGGAGAGATATAGATTTCTGTATAATGTCCACTGCTAAATTTTGTCTACTTGAAATGTTGTTCTCTGTGTTTGCTCCAAGGGTTCTGTCATGCACAGCCACTGAGAAGACAACTCTTTGTTATGATAGCAGCAACTATGACTAATGCTGACTCTAATATTTGTCCTAAGTCAGAATCGTGAACTGATGCCACCAGCCCACAGTACAGAGGTGGCCATGGATCTCATGTGAGAGTAAGCAGATACATTTTGTGCAGTCCAAGTCTTAGTATAGCAGAAAGTATGTTTTCAGCAAGCTGATGCCATTGTCAACAAAGGCTTAATGTGGCATGAACATGTTTGCACTAGCTCTTTAATATAGCACCTCTATGCTGGCTTAATGGCCTCCCCGTTACACCTAATATTCACAACATGCTTTTTGGCATGGGTCTCTTTTTTGTTCCCAGCATGTAAGCTGTGTCTCTTTATAAAGTGGATCTGGACTGTGGTTTAGAGACTGCTCTGAATTACTTAAGGCCATCCTGATGAGCTAGCATCCTTCCTTTGGGAAAACTATGGTATCATAGGTACAAGCTAAAGGGACTACTAGGTGTCTGAGAACTGACACCAGTGAGACTAACTCCTCTGGCAGACATTTTGATGTTTTATATGTTGATATGGTCATAGCTTCTGTTTCAACATTTTCCTTCTAGATTCAGCAAGAGTTACATGACAGGTACCTGTGAGTGTTATGTGCCCCTCTAGGAGCAGTCATGGTTGACAATGATATAGCCATCTTTATTTTTGCCACTAGGCATTGTCTGGGATTCATTTGAGATCTTAGTTAAGCATGCATTTATGAATTAGCATCATAGGCCTTATTAAATCCATTTGGTTCATAATTTCTTTTAGTTTCACTGTGTCTCTGTTTATTTTCTGTTTCCATGATCTGTCCATTCAAGACAGTGGGTTGTTGAAGTTTCCCACTATTATTGTGTGAGGTACAATATATGCTTACAGCTTTAGTAAAGTTTCTTTTATGAATGTTGTTGCCCTTGCATTTGGAACATAGATGTTCAGAATTGAGAGTTTATCTTGGTAGATTTTTCTTTGACAAGTATGAAGTGTCCTTCCTCATTTTTTTTGATGACTTTTGGTTGAAAGTCAATTTTATTTGATATTAGAATTGCTACTCCAGCTTGTTTTTTTGGGACCATTTGCTTGGAAATGTTTTTTCAGCCTTTTTCTCTGAGGTATTTTCTGTCTTTGTTAATGAGGTGTGTTTCCTGTATGCAGCAACATGCTGGGTCCTGTTTATGCATCCAGTTTATTAGTCTATGTCTTTTTATTGGGGAATTGAGTTCATTGATATTAAGAGATATTAAGGAAAAGTGATTGTTGCTTCCTGTTATTTTTCTTGCAGAGGTTCTTTTGGGTTTGTTGAAAGAAGATTACTTTCATGTTTTTTCTAGGGTATAGTTTCCTTCCTTGTGTTGGAGTTTTCCATCTCTTCTCCTTTCTAGGGCTGGATTTGTGTAATGATGTTGTGTAAATTTGTTTTTGTCATGGAATTTCTTGGTTTCACCATCTATGGTAATTGAGAGTTTTTCTTGGTACGGTAGTCTGGGCTGGCATTTGTATTGTCTTAGGGTCTGTATGACATCTGCCCAGGATCTTCTAGCTTTTAGAGTCTCTGTTGAGAAGTCTAATGTAATTCTGATTGGTCTGCTTTCATATGTTATTTAAACATATGAAAATCTCTCTCTCTCTCTCTCTCTCTCTCTCTCTCTCTCTCTCTTTCTCATCCATTTGGTGTTTTTTGTTTTCTGGTCAATCTCTTTGGAGTTCTGTAGGTTTCTTTTGTGTTCATGGGTGTCTTTTTCTTTAGGCTAAGGAAGTTTTCTTTTATAATTTTGTTGAAGATATTTACTGGCTCTTTAAGTTGGGAACCTTTGCTCTTTTCTATACCTATTATCCTTCAGTTTGGTCTTCTTATTGTGTCCTGGATTTTCTGGATGTTTGGGGTTAGGAGATTTTTGCATTTTGCATTTTCTTTGACTGTTGTGTCTATGTTTTTTATGGTATCTTCTCTACCTTAGATTCTCTCTTCTATCTCTTGTATTCTTTTGGTGATGCTTGCATCTATGACTTTTGATCACTTTCCTAGGTTTTCTATCTCCAGGATTGTCTCACTTTGTTATTTCTTTGTTGTTTCTATTTCCATTTTTAGATCCTGGATAGTTTTGTTCAATTCATTCACTTGTTTGTTTGTCTTCTCCTGTAATTCTTAAGGTTTTTTTGTTTCCTT